>VMDO01009435.1:0-77306 GCA_007922755.1 Pedetes capensis | reverse complement strand
CTTATACAAAGATATCAATGGAAGGTGTTGCCTCAGGGAATGGCTAATTCTCCTACCCTGTGTCAAAAATTTGTTCATTTAGCATTAACCAAAGTGTGACAAAAATATTTTTGTTACATCATACATTATATGGATGATATACTTTTAATACATAAAGATCATAATTACTTAATTTGTTGTTTTGAGTACTTACATAATCGATTACAATTGTTTGGACTTGTTTTAGCAGAAGAAAAAATACAGACTGCTGATCCATATGTCTATCTTAAAAATAAACTTGTAAAGAACTGTATCCTCAAAAAATCTCCATTAGAACCCTTAAATTAAAAACTTTAAATGATTTTCAAAAACTATTAGGAGATATTAATTGGATCTGACCTTATAAAACTGGCATTGCTTATAATCCACAAGGTCAAGATATTATTGAGTGCCGCCACCTTGACATTAAAAATTATTTAAGTAAAATAAAGAAGGGGGAGCTATACCCAGCCTCCCCGAATAATTATGCACCACATATAATGTTTATCTTAAATTTTTTGCTGCTGGATGCAAATGGACAGTCGGCAGCAGATAGATATTTCTCTGGTGCTAAGGTTCAGAAGGCCTGGGTTCAATGGAAGGACCCGTTGGATAACCAATGGAAAGGATCCAACCCCATGTTGATATGGGGACGAGGACATGTTTGTGTTTTTCCACTGGATGCTGACTCTCCTCGTTGGATTCCTGAGCATTTGGTGCGACATTCTAGTCCCAGACCAATGCAAGAATAAAATCTAAATCAACAAAGGAATTCAATGACATCCACAATGGGAGTTATGTCATGGGGAAAATGGAACTAAAATTCAAGTCCCTGAAACTAATTTTACTCTTATAGACTGGGCTCCATTTGAGAACAATTCATTAAAAGGATTAACAAAAGGACTTTGGACTGTAGATCATCGAAATTATCATAAGGACTTGTGGAAATTAATATTAGCCATGGGAACTGTTAATATATCCACTATTGGGAACTTTACACCTTCTAAACTCACTGTCAAGCCTGACAGTCTTAGGGCTTGTGTTCCAGATCCATATCTACTTGTTATAGGGAATGTTTCTGTCAATGATACCTCTGAAAATTTTGATGTTAACTGTACTAATTGTAATATGACTAATTGTATAGATGGCATTGGATCAGGACAACAACTCCTTGTTCTTTATAATCCTTCATTTATTATGTTACCTGTTAATCTGTCAGAAGAATGGTATAGTGAAGCTGGTATGCAAAATTTACTGGAAATCAAGGAAATGATTTTAGCCTGTCACAAAAGATTCATTGAATGTTTAATCATTGGAATAGTTTCCTTAGTTACAGTGATTGTTAGTTCTACAGTTGCAGCAGTAGCCTTAACACAAAATATTCAAACTGCAACATTTGTCAATACCATGATGAATAATGTTACTGATAATTGGGAAAAACAAGAATCTGTTGACGAAAAAATGGAGCATAAACTAAATGCTTTATATGATACTGTTATGCTTATGGGATCCGAAATTCAACAAATCAGGATTAGACAAAAATTAGAATGTCGTAATGCTTATACTGCTATTTGTGTCACTAAGTTACAATATAATGCAAGCTTGTACAACTGGAATAAGATCAGAAAACATCTCATGGGAATATGGAATAATTATAATGAAAGTCTGGACTTAATGTCACTCCATAAACAAATATTAAGTATGCAACAAGCCCCTCGGTTAGATGTTACTACTGAAAAGGTGGCAGCTGAGTTTTTTGATAAATTATCTCAGATGTTTCCTTCATGGAATTCCTTTTGGGGTACTCTATCCACCTTAGGATGTGTTGTTGGCCTCATTATTCTATGTTGTATGTGCTTTCCTTGGATCTTTTGTTTGGTCACAAACAACTTAAATATGCTTGCGGGAAGAATTCATGCCTTACAGCTTAAAACACTCCCTGCGCCCAGACATGATGTGTAGTCAGTGATGGGTAAGATCGGGACAATTCCTTTAGCAACCTAAGATAGGGACACTGATCACAATCAGTGCCCCCATGACGGGTAAGCACAGGAATTAGCCCCGACAACCTAAGACAGGCAACATCATAAGGCGCTTATAATAAATAGAAGGGGGAACTGTCAGGAGCCATGGGCCCGGCAGTGAATGAAGGCTGCTTTGCCTGCAGGCGGATACGTGCCTGAGAGCTTGGCTACGTGACAAATGTGACCATAGCAGGAAGCTCTGCTACCTGTAGAATGAGGAAACAGCACATCAGAGGCTCTGTTGAACTTTGTTCCTTGATTGTCCTTGAGTTACTATATTAACATGAGTATAGGTCTGAACTTTGTTCCTTGATTGTCTCTTTAGGATTAATCTGTTGTTGGGGGCTAACTAAGCTGATTGTAAACCTTATGACTGTTACAAAGTCCATTGTACTGCAGTTACCTTTGTGACCTATTTTTAGTATCTCCTTGAGTTACTATATAAGCATGAGTATAGAGAATAACAATCCCGAAATAGTCAGCCATTGAAAACCCTATGAGGGTCGCTATGAGTCGGATACGGACTAGAGGGCACCTAACAACAACAACAACAATAGAGAATAAAGTTTTACTCAAGACCATCAGTCTTGGCCTCTCCGTCTCCTTCATCCTCGGCTCTCCCCTTCACCCGGCTGGACCGCGGCATAAAGTAGTACCCCAATCCATGCCACTGCACCCAACATTGCTCTCCTCACTAAATGATTAATACAAGTAATAGGAGCTTATCATGCTGTTTTGGATCTTGCTCATACTCTCCTTGGTGCTCCTTTAGCTACTCAGTCCCAGGTTTCTGTATTGTCTATATGTCCATTTGAGTGTCCCCTGCCCCTGCCCTACCTCCTGAGATGCTTACATCTACTGTGATTCTATGTTTCCATGGTAGTGGGGGAAGAACTTATGTGTATATTTTTTCCATGCAACACCAAGACATTTCCCTGAGTGACACTGTCCAATCTGAACTAGCCACCAGACTTACTCTTACCAACCATTCTGTTGTAATAAATGATCTCAGGAGTAATGATTACTTCTTATGTGACTACCTTATATGTCATTTTATATCTTGCCATCACATAAGAAACTGTGACATCATCTTGGTTGGCCTATCTTGGACTGATTATAAACTTTGGGAAGTCCAAGATTACCAAGAGACTAAAAAGCAAGGCTCTCAGGGCTCAAGTCCCACCCTGGTGGTACTTACATTGTTAGATGCCGTCAAGTTGGTGTCTGACTCATAGCGACACTATGTACAACAGACCAAACGGTATTGTTAGTGCTTCTCTGCTATTCATAGGGTTTTCAATGGCTGATTTTTTTTCTTTTGCCAGGGGTGGGGGGAGTTGCCAGGTCCTTCTCCCAAGCCTACAGCACTTGGTCTTCCCAGGTCTTCTTCCATCCAAATAGTAACCATGCCTGACCCTGCTTAGCTTCCAAGATCTGAGGGTATCTGATGCCACAGTGGTACAGCTGCAGGACTGATGGCACTGGCTGGCTTTCAAATGGCATGTATGAGCCTCCAACAGGGAGAATGGGATACTAGGAGGTCATGGATACAAAATCTAGGGGACATCACCGTGGGATATTCAATGTTATTATCAGACATGGATCTTGGAGAACCCAAGAAGATTCTGAATCCTAGGTGGCCATTGCTGAGCCAGAGCACAGACCTGATGATGCTGGGGTGGTAGGATATTGGCTTAGGAGAGTCATGTATCCTCCTTGGCAACAAAGATGCTGGACCCTTTCCCTTAGCTTCCCAAGTTTGTCCAGGAGGAATAAGTGCCCTTGCCCTAGATATACTCCCTCACTTTTATTTCCAAAAACTCATAAAAGGCTCTCAGTCAATTCTAACTCCAATCTGGGATGCATTCTCAAACATTGGAGGAAACTGTCTGCAAACACCTTCAAGAGGAAGACTCTAATCCATTTGTGTACTGTAGCCTGGGCCCAGTCGGAATTGGAAGAGTAGTCTGAGGGGCCATATGTCCAAGGCTGTGTGAGACAAACCTAACCTATACTACCCTTGTTGTGCAGGAAGTTGTAACTTGACCCCACAACCTACTTTGGTTCCTGTCTCAAACCCCATCTACTGTGAGCATGACCCCACCCCAAGCTCACTCTCCTGAGGCAGTTCCTTCCTAGGCTCTGAAATGACCCCCTCCTTATAAACCCATTTATTCAGTCTCACCAGAGCCAAACCCACTTGTTCAGCCTCAACTGTTCCATTTATTAGCTCATTCCAAGAGGTAACCACTGCAATGGGAAAGACTATGAGAGTCTATGTCCCCTTTTGGTGGCCAATTTAAGACAATGCAGAAAAAGATTGGGTTGTTCTTCTGAGGACCCAGGTTCTTTTTTAATAGGAATTCAGGGACATAATCATGTCCTTTGAGCTCACTTGGGAGGATCCATGTGTAATTCTGTCCCATTGCTGTATGACTGATGAAAAACTCTGTATTTGGGCTGTAAACCAGCATATGCCAATGAATAGCACACCATTAATCCCAGCTTTCCAGCCTGGGCCAATGCTGTTCCACAGGCAGATCCCAACTGGAACTATCAAGTAGGAAGATTGTGTTACTAGGATAGAATGGATGGTATATTGCCTGACAGAAGGAATAAAAGAAAGTACCAAGTATTATACCCCTTAACTGATATTATTAAATTAATTAAGGTTATTGGCATCATGCGGTCATCCAAGACCTCAAAACAACAACAAAAAAAAACCATTTGTTTAAGGTATTTGTTTAATTATGCAATTATATGAAATAAGACACCTTGTAAAAGTTACTAGTATAACATTTGACTGGAGTTTAGCTCAGTTGGTAGAGTGCTTGCTCTGCATGCTCTGAGGCTCTGGGTTCAATCCCCAGCACCACAAAACTAGGAGAAGGACCTGGCAGCACACACCTGAAACAATCAGCCATTGAAAACTCTACAAAGAACACAGAAGCACCGACATAATGCCCAGCATGGCACAGTGTTGGGTAGTGTTTTTATTGTACGACTGTAACTACTAACTGCTATAATATAAAATTTATTCATGTAACTGTAATTTACAAAAATTAAGAAAACATTTTAAGGCACTTAAAAATTCTAATCAGTTTTAAAAATCAAACTGAAGCACAACAAATTCTTTTTGTTGTATAATGTAGAGATCCTAAAAAATATAAAATCAACAGTTTTTATGAGATCAATCATAAAATTTGGAAAATAAGATGCAAAATCAAGTACTTATGGAAAATAGGTACAATATTTAGTCTTCGGGTAAGTACTTGGTCTTTATAGTATTACATAAAAGATTTGTGCTGGAATGAACCTTACAAATAAATGTTGAGCAGAGACTACATTTTTTAGTATGTTTAGTTGTTTTAGTCACCTAAATGATATTGACAAATACTAATGCAAATAAAAAATAACCCATGTAATTGGTATCATGGGGCCATATGTGAAGTACATACCTGCCCTTAGGTAAGTGCTATAGGGCTGGATGGTTGCCACCCACGTTGAGTCTTGACATAATGAGATTTCATGGAACAATGTGTTTCTGGGTCAATTAAGAATTTTTTAAAATAGCAAAATTTAAACTGTAGTGTCTATTTTGACCCTACAATACTACTTAATTATACGGCTGAAAATGTGACTGAAGGCCCAGGTGAGAATCCTGCCCTTTTTCATGGGAGGTTACCAGAGGCCATCAGGAAATATACTGATGCTAACCCCACTAGCCCAGAGGGACTTTTATATTGGATACTCACTTTACTGGACAGTCAGACACAGACACAGGAGAAAGCTTCAAAAACTTATGCTGGGCCCTCAAAACTCTTGGCCCTTCTGTACTATTTGATTTTTCTGATAACATATGTAGGCATTACCAAACTTTAACAAAATGAAAGCAAAACCTGTTTAGGTGTGAATGAAGACATTTAGCTTGGGACTAAACCTGGCTAAAATTAGGTAGGTTTTAGCAAGGTGACATTTATTTCCAGCCCCACCTTCACCCCTTTTTGGTAGTTCTGAGGGTGGAACCAAGGCATCATGCATGCTGGGCAAGCACTCTACCTCTGAGCTGCACTCTAAGCCCTTTTAGCCCCTTTCTGTACCCTCTTCATGGCCCTCTCTCAATACTAGTTTTATCCCAATAGCAAAAGGGTTCACAGCTCTCCTGTGCTGACCTCCTCCCTCCCATCTTCACTAAGGAATAACCACTTCTCCAGCAGTTTTCTGCTCCTCAACATCAATCACCACGAACCTAGCCTACTCGCTGTCCCATTCTAAAACTGTCTTGTTCTTGGCTTGTAGTAAAATTTAGTGATAATCTAATAACTGAAAAGCCTTTCCTCCTGTTCATCTCTTTGCCAAGATATTAAGGTATTATTTATTTATTTATTTATGTTTGTGGTACTGGGGGTTGAACCCAGGGCCTCGCGCTTGCATGCTCTGCAAGTGCTGGACCACTGAGATGCACCATCAGCCTATTTTTTTTTTTACTTTTTGAGACAGGGTCTCACTAAGTTACACAGGCTGCCTATGGTCTCGAACTTGTGATCCTCTTGTCTCCGCCTCCCGAGCCGATGGGATTACAGGCATGTGCCACCGTGACCAGCTTAAGGTATTATTTAATGAGCTATCTCATTTGGGGAGATGAGGGGGGTTATATAATTTTGGGGTTGTTTTATTTGTTGTGTTTGTTTCTTTTTCATTTTTGAGAAGGTCAGTCATGATAGGTACCTCTGTTGCTGTTGTTAGGTGCCGTCGAGTTGGTATCTGACTCATAGCAACCCTACATACAACAAGTAAAACACTATTGTCAGTGCTTCTCTGCTGTTCATAGGGTTTTCAATGGCAGATTGATTATTGGGAGCGGGTTGCCAGGTCCTTCTCCCAAGCCTGCAGTATCTGGTGTTTCCCAGGCGGTCTCCCATCCAAGTACTAACCAGGCCCTACCCTGCTTAGCTTCCAAGATCTGATGGGATCAGATGCCACAAGGCTACGGCTGCAGGCATGTACCTCTGGCTGCCCTCAAATTCACAATCCTCCTGCCTTGGCGTCCCAGGTGCTGGGATTCCCAGGTATGTGTCACCACACCTGACATTGTTTTGGTTTTTAATTTCAATAGTAGAGAATTACATTGATCAAATGCTTCATTTTGTTCTGTATTATTATAGTTCACTCAGAGCACCTCATGTGATGAATTTATTCTCTTTTATTTTCATTCCCTATTCTCATTCTCTGCTCCCCTTAAGAATTTGTTTTTGGTTTTTTGTTTTTCAGTCTTTTTTTATTAGAAATTTTTAATGTACATCATAATGTGATTCATTTTGGCATGCTTTTCATTGTGACAATTTTCATATATGCAATTTGATAAACATTATTCATATAGGTTACCCCTTACCCTCCCCTGTTTCCCCCCTCCCCCTCCCATCCCTTTAAGAATTTGTTTAAAAATTAATGAGCTCAAAGGAATTAATCTACATTAACAGACTATTAGGACTAGAATAGATAGAGGAAGGTTATTTGGGGTACATGAGACCTTCCCAAGAAACTTCAAATGCCTCATCTTTACAGGGTTCATTTTCTTCTTTTCATGTATTGATTCAATAGTCATTATAAGCTGGGCTGGAATCAGGATGAACCTTACAGAGTGGTTGAAATAAATTTTTTCATATTACAAGTCCTCCTTAACTCAATTTAAGCAGGGTTTAAGACAGCCCAAGCATGTAGGAATATAATAAATACTAATTGTTAATTATAATAATGATGATGTGAAACTTGTATAGAATTAAAGGATTGCTGACTTATTTACCACACCCCCTTAATTTACATTCTTACAACACAAATGAAACTCTTCAAATTATTCTGACAGTTTTATATGCTTAATCAACATGTTGAATATGGGATAAACAAACATGTAGCCTATAATTAACTGCTGATCGTCATTATTTCCACTATTATTAACCAATATCCACCAATAACATTACATAACCCATACAATAAAGATACTGTCTACTTCCAAGAAGTGCAATGCATTATTTTATATTTCCTTTATTTCATTTACTCAGTACAAATTCTTCCCATGATAAAAAATTATTGGTATTAACACTCAACCAGAAAGTCCATTATTTTATGTAAACAATGATTTTCTAAGTAGAGAAAAAAAATTATGCATCTTTCTGTAGATTAGGATACAGTTTGTAATTATATTTTGCAATTTTCTTCCTAAAGATGTGAAAGTTATAATAAAAGACTATATAAGAATTAAAAGATAATGTATTGAATTAAAAATAATGGCAGGAACTAGATTCTAATTTGTCTATATCCTATTTCTTTTGTACTTCTAGATAGTCTGAAACTTTACTTTCAGATTATTTTGTAGATCTCGTACATCTTATTTTTCTTCTATTTTTGCTAATTGGTCTTTAAAAGCCTACTTTGTTTTTAACTTTTTAAAAATACTTGATTTTGGAAACTCCTACTGGATGTCAAGCATCCTGGGAGCAAAATCTGCTTGATTTCATCCATGTGTATTTCTAATAAGTTTAGTATCTTGTTTATAAATATTATTTAAAGGAATGAATGAAATCTTTTCTTTATATAGCTATTTTACATTTGATTTAAGGTAACTTCTAAAAGAGCTGGGTGCAGTGGTACTTGCCTTTAATTCCAGTGACTCAGGAGACTGAATCAGGAGGATTGCAAGTTTGAGGCCAGAGGCAGCTGTGCAACTTAAGGTCGACCCTGTCTCCGAATAAAAAAATTAAAAATGGGCTGGTGGTGGAGCCCAGTGGTAGAGCACTTGCAAGGTATGTGTGAAGCCCTGGGTTCAACACCAAAGTACTGCCAAAAAAAAAAAAAAAGTAACTTCAAAAAGGTTTAGTTAAACATATAATCAGATGCCCTCCAAAAACTGTCTTTTACCGTGCTAGCTGGTAAGAGCCAGCAGGAACAACTCCCCAGAAAGACAGTGAAATAGCAAAAGAATATTGAAAGAAAGAAAATGAAAGGACTACAGTCCTTTCTATATTAAACTTATTTTTGGAGTTAAAATAATGTGTTTTGTGAGGCAGATATTCAGTTTTATATTACACAAATACTACTATTATGATAGGAGGCAGTCTTTTGTGTCAAAACAGAGGATGGCCACAGCAAAGGTATTTTCTTCCCCCCAAAGCCTTTTGTTTCCTTGTGCCACTTTTTGTCCTTAGGAAAAGATCAGAGGTGCTTATGAAAAGAAGGGAGGCTGCTTCTGTTGCTCTTGCAGGCTCAGTTGTGAACTTTTATTTATTATCCAAGTGTGCTGTATTTTAAGCAAATATCCTCTCTCCTTCCCACTCCAGCCAGTGTATCTGTGGCATTCTAATTCGATCAGATTATTTATTTATTCTAATCTGAGGACTGCACTGTACATCATGGTGTGGGTGACCACTAGTTCCAGATGTTTATGGAAGGATAACATCATATGTACATGAACTTGTTTCATGTTCTCCCTACCCCTCAGCAAAAAACCTGTCCTTCAGCTGAGTAAGGTAACCTAATGATCACCAATGGTGTTGTGAGAAAGACCCCAGGGAACAAGCTTTAGTCTCACCATTTCCAATGATTTATTCTCTGAACATGAGAGTTGAGGAATTTTGTTCTCAACTCTCCTTGCTGTTGTATGTGTGCATTCACTGCAAGTAACATATCTTTTATTTGAATGTATTTTAAAGTAGTAGGTAGAATAACAAAAGAGTATGAAAAACATGGACTGAATAGACCACTTTATGTATTCAGAGAGAGGACCCATCCATCGTCACCAGAAATACCAAGTAAAAATCGCCAATTCAGAAGTTGCAGCATTTAGTATAGTAAATAAATAAATGATCACCACCACCCAACCACTACAAAAAGTGTGCTGTAATGCAACAAAAATGGATCATAAAATTTTATTTGCTAATGAGTATTGTTGTTGTTGTTAGGTGCCGTGAAGTCGGTATCCGACTCATAGCGACCCTCTGTTCAACAGGGGAAACACTATTGTCAGTGCTTCTCTGCTGCTCATAGGGTTCACAATGGTAGATTGATTTTTGGGAGGGGGTTGCCAGGTCCTTCTCCCAAGCCTACAGCTTCTGGTGTTCCCAGGCGGTCTCCCATCTAGGTACTAACCAGGCTCAACCCTGCTTAGCTTCCGAGATCTGACGGGATCGGATGCCACAGGGCTACCGCTGCAGGCAAATGAGTATTAGTAAGCTCATTTGATGGGAAAAAAATAATAGGAGGCAGTGTAAGTTTGAATCCTGACTATGATGTTGCAAGCCCTCAGTCAAACTGCCAGATCCAGCCAAGCCATACCTTTTCTGTCCGCAAAACGTGGTAACATTTTCCTCTAGAATGACTGCTGAGTTAAATAAATCAAAACTAACAATACAGCTTCTGGCGCATACCAGGCCCTCAGCGTGGTCTCTACCATTAATGGTAGGTAAGACAATAACTGGGCTGGGGTTTAGCTCAGTTGGTAGAGTCCCACTCTGAGGTTCTGAGTTCAAACCTTAGCACAGCAAAAATGGGTAAAGGACAAGGCAATTCACTCCCAAACCAATCCTGAAAACAATCAGCCCCGTTCAAAGCCCCGTTCAAAGCCCCCGGTTCGACGGCACCTGACAACGAGGTAGTAACTAGGTGATTCATTATTCAATGAAAGCAATATAGTCGCGCACGGATGAGAACTCATAGTCTGAACCTTACTCAACAGTAGCTATTAGAGAGGCACTTGAATGACTGGACTCCAGGAATTATTTTCGTATATCAGTGTGTAATTTTTGTTGTTGTTAGGTGCCGTCGAGTCGAGTCCGACTCCTAGCGACCCTCATAGGGTTTTCAATGGCTGACTGTTTTCGGGATTGCCTTGGGAGTGGATTGCCAGGTCCTTCTCCCCTTTTTGTGGTGCTGGGAATTGAACTGGGGACCTCAGAGACTGCAGCACAGCGCTCTACCCACTAAGCTAAATCCCAGCCCCCCAGTGTGTAATTACTCAAGCTCAAAAGCTAATAATTTACCGCTGACATTATTTTATTCTATGCCCCACATTGAGTTTAGAGAAAACACTGATTCATCAGATACTGTCTCTAGGAGAAAACACGCAAGGGCAAATATTAACTAAAAAAAAAAAAAAGATACGCTAACACAGCGTTTTCGCGTGCGCTCTTGTTTAGTGGAAGAGAACGTTTTTCATTCAGAACATCAAACTAGGGCCCAAGAACAACGTACTACCTCAGAAAAAACGATCACGTCCCTTAACAACTAACATGACAACCTAGTTCGAAGGTCCTATCACGGCTGCAGCGCTACAGGGGCGGGGCCACAGCCGTAAAGCAGCGCGCAGAGCTCACGTGGCCTCGTAAACTGCGCGGGGGCGTCCTCGGAAGTCCTGCGGCGGTGGGATCATGGCTGGTCCAGTGCAGGGCGGTGGGGCCATGTCCCTCGACCTGCTCCGCGCACTGCCACGTGTGAACCTTGCCAACTTGAAGCCCAGTCCCGGCTCCCGGAAACTGGTAAATTGCTGATGGCGGAGCGAGAAAGCTCTGGGGACCCAGGGGATGGCAGCAGCCTTTCACTCTCTGTCAAGGTGGAGAACTGCTTTTCTAGAAGGGTGTTGGGGCGAACGCTGGCATACTGAGCCCCTGTGCCTCTTGAGTGCACCGCAGGAAGTCTTTCCGTGTGCTCCCAATTTTTAATAAAGTTTACAAGAATTAGCTACATCCACCGAGATAACGCTAATGGTGTGTGTGAATGGTTGAGCAGCTAGAACGGTGTTTGGCACACAGCACCCTTACGGTAGTACTGGCTGGCTGAATGAAGGGAGTAATAAAAAATATACAGCAAAAAAATGAAATAGTGGTTTTAGAAGTGTATTCGAAGATCCTAAAAGTCTTGTCTTTTCCTTGTAGGAGAGACGTCCAAGAGGTCGGAGAAGAGGTAGAAAATGTGGCAGAGGCCACAAAGGAGAAAGACAGAGAGGAACTCGGCCTCGGCTGGGCTTTGAGGGAGGCCAGACTCCCTTTTACCTCGTAATCCCCAAATACGGATTTAATGAAGGACATAGGTAAGGTTACTTTATTTTTAAAGCACAAGTCCCTAATTTCCACCAGGAATCACCTAAGAAATAATTTGGGTCTGGGGTTTAGCTCAGTTAGTAGAGTGCTGCTCTGCCCTCTCTGAGGACCTGTCTTGGCTCCTTTGTTGTTGTTGTTGTTAGGTGCTGGTGATTCAGTATTCCAACTCATAGCGATCCTAACATGCGAAACACTATTGTCAGTGCTTCTCTTGCTATTCCCAGGGCTTTCAATGGCTGATTGTTTTTGGGAATGGGTTGCTGGGTCTGACTCCCAAGCCTCCAGCACCTGGTGTTCCCAGGCAGTTTCCCATCCAAGTACTAAGCAGGCCCAACCCTGCTTAGCTTCCGACATCTGATGGGATTGGATCCTTAGCACCGCAAAAATGGGAGAAGGACGTGGCAATCCACTCCTGAAGCAATCGTGAAGCAATAAGCCATTGACAACCCTACAAAGGGTTGCTATGAGTTGGACCCGACTAGACAGAATCTAATAAGAAGAAATAATTTGGTAGAAATTTTAAATTCACTTTGAAGCAGATTTAGTACTGTCTTTCTGAATAACTTTTGGTGATGAAATTTAGGCTAGATTGCTGGAGGAGGAAGGCAAGGTGTTATACTCAGACTTGCAAGATGGAGATGATAATGCATATGCTCGTGATTGTTTAGAGGATTATCGGTTAAACACACACACATAACAGTGTAGTCACCAGTAAATGATAACTACCATTATTACTTTTGCTCCTTTACTGCATAATTCAGATGCTTAGTTAAATTTTCCATAGTTTGTTTGCATACATGAGTGAAGTAAATGCTTAGGCATATTATTTTTAGTGGAACAAAGAAATTACTGGTTTTTATTACATGTTTGTGTTGTACTGAGGAAGATTTTGTTTTTGTTAAGCTATTAAAAGTAACAGATAAAAACACAGAACAAAGCTTTGAGTTGGAGAAATTACAGGAAGATAAATTTGTATTTTCTAAATATTACATTCTTGTTTCATAGTTTCAGGCACCAGTATCAGCCTTTGAGTCTTAGGCGACTGCAATACCTTATTGATTTGGGTCGAGTTGATCCCACCCAACCTATTGACTTAACCCAGCTTGTCAATGGGAGAGGTGTGACCATACAGCCACTTAAAAGGGACTATGGGGTCCAACTGGTCGAGGAGGTAAGTCTGGATTAGATCATTGGTATTAAGTAATTTGATATTTTTGATTTTCTGTGCTATAGTCCCCCCTTGTCCATGGGTGGTATATTCTAAGTGAACAACTGAAACTAGATATCACCAGCCCTTTAGGTGCTGTGTTTTTCTTTATATATGTACGTACGATAAAGAGTAACTTATAAGTTAAGCAAAATGAGTGTTTACTAGCAATAACTTGCCACAGATCTTAGCAACGTCGGTGTATAATTTTTTTCTTCCCTTATTAAGTGGAGAACTTTCACCTTTTCCTTTCAAGGAAACACTTCTCTTTGTCCTGTCTGAATTGCCATATCAATTCTCTTGTGCTATGGGGCCATTATGAAGTAAAATAAGGGTTACCTGAACACAAGCACAGTGATATCTTCAAAGACTAAGGGCAATGGAGGCAGGGGAGCATATACTGTTGGACATGGTGGAAAAAGGGATGATTGATGTCCTTGGCAGGATGGTGTGAAACAGTGAGATTTCATCACGCTACTCAGCACACAGTTTAAAATGTAGGAAGGGCAGAGGATGTAGCTCAGTGGTAGAACGTTTTCCTAGTATGTACAAAGCTTTGGGTTTGACTCCCAGAACTGCAAAAAAAAAAATGACATGAATTTCTGGAATTATCCATTTGATATTTTTGAACCATGTGACTTGTGGTAACTGAAACTATGGAAAACAAATCTTGAGAATAAAGGGAGACTATTGTAGTCAATACTCTACCCCCTTATTTTTATCTAGTATGAGCTGTATTCTTAAGCATTATATAATGGTAATGATTTTATACCCAGTTATGGTTTGGGAATGCAGACCTACTCTCATGGTAGAGGTCTGTCCCCTGATCCTGGACTGTGCCTCTAAGTGTCTGTTCAGCTTGCTCCCTGACTTCCTTTGGTTCTCTTCTCACATATCAACAAATTAGGAAGTTCTTTTTTGACAGGTTTTTCTAAAAGAACACTTGCCCTACTCTTATAGTCACACACTCTGTCTGCTTTACCCTACTTAATGCATTTTTTTTTAACAGTGCACACTTGGCATTCATTACCAAATTATGCATTTATGTTTCATTGTCTTTCTCACTCTAGTGTAAGCAGTGAAGGGAGACACTTTGGCTCATTGCTATATTTTCAATCTTTGAACTATTAGCCCATGATAGTCACTCCATTAATATTTATGGAGGAAGGGAATGAATCAAATCACATTCTAACTGCAGTAAAGAAATTTTGTTTATAGAAAATGGCCAGGAGTCTATAAGCAAATAAATTTTTGTATATTGTTAATCAAATAATGTTTCATCTATATGATCTAGGTAGGTAATTTAGTGTCCACTTGTTAGGTGCCATCAAGTGGATGTCCAACTCATAGAGACCCTATGTACAACAGGTGTAATAGTGCTTCTTTGCTATTCATAGGGTTTTTTCTGGGGGAGGGGAGTGGGTTGCCAGGTTCTTCTGCCAAGCCTGTAGCACCTGGTTTTCCCAGGCGGTCTCCTATTGAAGTACTAACCGGGCCCCACCCTGCTTAGCTTCCAATTTATGATGGTATTGGACGCTACAGTGGTATGGCTGCAGGCTGATTGTCCACTAGAGGGAAGCATATACTTACGGAAAACCATTTAGATTCCTTTGAAAAAGTGAACATATAGGTAAAAGCTTTCCAGATAAGATCATTTGGAAATAGAATACCAAAAACATGATTAAGTCTCAATATTCTACTCTGAGTATGTAAGGAAATGGAACTGTACCTTAATATATGGAAAAACCTATGACCTCATCAGCCCTTAAACTGCATACCCCAATACCTTTTAGATGTTTGTATTACACTAGTAAAAATTATCCTGAAAATTCCACCCCAAAGCCATGATTGAATAAGTGCAATCATACAGCATTTATAGTTCTGTAAATTGTTTCCCTTTACTGGATTTCAGTTTCGTGAGCAAATAGTGGATAATAAAACTATCTTGATCAGTTAGCACAAAATTATCAATTTGGGAATATACGTTCTTTAAGAAAAACAAAAGAAACATGATATAAAGACCTTCCTAAACATGCTGTTTGTAATGCTGAAAATACCTGCACTGACACCAATGCCCAAGAATATGGAGATGGTTAAACAGTCTGTGGAGTTGTTGTTAGGTGCTGTTGAGTCAGGTCCAACTCACAGCAACCTTGTGCACACCAGAACAAAACACTACCCAACACTGCCATGCACACTATCTTTTATATGTTTAAGTCCATTGTTGCAGCCACTGTCAATCTATCTAGTTGAAGGTCTTCTTTTTTTTGTTGTTGACCTGCCACTCTCCCAAACATCATGTCCTTCAGGGATTAGTCCCTCCTGACAACATGTCCAAAATACATTAAAATGCAGGAATGGTAATTAAGAATCAGAAATAATACATCAGGGCCCTATTTTATGTGTCAAAAGTCCCATTCTGAAAATGCACACCGATGTCAGATACACAAATACGAGGAAGCGCATCGTAGATTTGATGGAATATTTTTTAAATTAATGAAAAGTTCATAGTTAAAAGGAACCAGAATGGGAAGCCATGTGTTTCAACCACACAAAAAGTTTCTCTTGCCACAGAATGGCAATGCTGCCATCTTTTTATTTTGAAATAAATGAAAATGTTGTGAAATTAGAGAAAATTTTAGCTTTCTCTGACTGATGTGTCTAAAACCATGACTTTAAAAATTTAACGCTGTCTCTTTTTTTTTTTTTCTTTAAATTTTAGCTGCTGCTTATTAGGTGCCATGAGTCAGGTCCGACTCATAGTGACCCTATGTACAACAGAACGAAACACTCCTGGCACTGTGCCATACCTGGCACTGTTGTCAGTGCTTCTCTACTATTGATAGGGTTTTCAATGGCTCATTGTTTCAGGAGTAGATTGCCAGGTTCTTCTCCTTAACGTGCAGCATGTGGGTGGTCTCCCATCCAAAAACTAACCAGGCCAACCCTGCTTAGCTTCCAAGATCAGGCGGGATCAGATGCAGCGTTATGGCTGTAGACTTTATTAAATCTTAGAGACTAATAAAGTCAATTGTTGTTGTTGTTGTTAGGTGCCGTCAAGTCAGTATCCGACTCATAGCGACCCTCATAGGGTTTTCAATGGCTGACTGTTTCGGGATTGCCTTGGGAGTGGATTGCCAGGCCCTTCTCCCATTTTTGCGGTGCTGGGAATCGAACTCAGGACCTCAGAGACTGCAGCACAGTGCTCTACCAGCTGAGCTAAATCCCAGCCCCAATAAATTCAATAGTGAATACAAAATGAAGTTCTATGTTCTGTCTTATCCCCTACAGAGGGCTAACCCCTCCAAAGCTCAGATATTATCAGATATTTTGTTCCCACTTGCTCCATCCTTGTGCACTCTTTAAACTTCTCTTGCTTACTTAAGGGTGAGGAAATTTAGTTTTTCCCTATATCATGCAGCCTACTGTTGTGGTTGAGAACACAGGTGATGCTGGGGCTGTAGCTCAGTGGTAGAGAGCTTGCCTAAGCATGCACAAGGCCCTGGGTTCAGTCTTCAGCATTATGGGACCAAAAAAAAAAAAAAAAAAAAAAAAAAATCCCACCTCAAATACTGTGACTAGACTCCTTGGATTAGAATCCTAGCTTTATGATCTTGGGCATATTGTTCAGCCTTTCTGTTCTTCAGTGTCCCCATCTAGAAATTTGTATAACAATAGCCCTGTCACAGGGATGTTATGAGGATTAAACAGTCTACTCTTAATGAACTACAAGGAATGGGTACTTACATCAGTATCTCAATACATAACATGGAAATGTAGTCCTTCCTACTTACAGAGATTGAAAACTGATAAAACATGTGGCCTAAAAAAATGTAGTTGAAAATTTGATAGGACCACGGGGCAGAATATTTAGAAATAGAAATTGCTTTTACATTGTCAGCCTCAGCAGAACCATTGTGGCGTCAGATCCCATCAGATCTTGGAAGCTAAGCAGGGTCAGACCTGTTTAATACTTGGATGGGAGACTGCCTAGGAACACCAGGTGCCATAGGCTTGGGGGAGGGCCCTGGCAACCCACTCCCAAAAAACAATCAGCCATTGAAAACCCTATGAATAGCAGAGGAGCATGACAATACTGTTTCATCTGTTGTACATGGGTAACTGTGAGTTGGACACCAACTTGACTGCACCTAACAATAGCAACAACATTACACTGTAGGGATTTTGGAGGTGAAACATAGTTTAAAAAGGAAGCCTGCTTTATTAATTTACTTATGCCCAGCTATTTACTAACAGACTTTGTTTTGCCCTGTGACAGGGTGCCGACACCTTTCAGGCGAAGGTTAATATTGAAGTGCAGATGGCTTCAGAACTAGCCATTGCTGCCATTGAAAAAAATGGTGGTGTTGTTACTACAGCCTTCTATGATCCAAGAAGTCTGGGTAAGCTTGTTCTGAGGTCATTACCCAGCCCCACTTCATGATCTTGGCTCCAGGGTGCACCTGTCACTGCCCCCTATGCCACCCAGCAGGCCTAACCAGCCTATTGCTTTTTTTTTTTTTTTTTGGTGGGAGGTGTTTGTGTTTTCTTGCTCACATGATGTTCAAGCCTTGACCTTGTCCTTGTGTGGGGGTGGGGTATAGCTGTTCCTGCTGCTGTCATTTGGTCTCTGTGTTCTCCTATTGCTTGTTGAAGAGGCCACACATTTTCTTGGGCTACAGCTCCAGACACTTACTTGGTTTATAGAAGTTCCCAAGGTTTTCTTTCTGAGTCTGGCTCATGACACTGAGAACGTGGATGTTGGATTTGCAGATGACTCAGGTTTTGGAGAACTTGAGAGCTGCTCTGCATGTCACTTGGGGGCCACACGGCTGGGACAGCTCCACCTTCATGTTGTTTCATCTTATTTCAGCCACTCCTCCTTGCTTCAAAGGTCCTGAGCTCTAGTCTTGGCCATGCTGCTCAGCTACTGCTGCTACGGCCTGCTGCTGTTTTCTAGTTAGGGAATAACAAGTGTTGGTAGTTGATCTTCATCCACCATGTGGATTATCCTGCTAGATCATCCTTCACAACGTTGAGGACCTTCTTAGAGTGGCATCAGGTAGATTGGAGATGCCCATTGAGAATGTGGATGAATGGACTAGATTTTTTTGTTTTCCAATTCTAGGAGTTGAAGCCAGAGCCTTGCACATGCTCGGCAAGTGCTGCACTACTGAGCTCCACCCCCAACCCCCTTTTTAAAATTTTTTTATTTTGAAGCAGGGTCTCATTAAGTTTCTCAAGCTGCCTCTGACCTCGAACTTGCAGTCCTCCTGCTTCCACCTCTCGAGTTGCTAAGATTATAGGTGTGTGCCATGGTGCCCAGCTTGAACTGGAGTTTTGAAGTTATAGGGAAGAAAACCAAATGTAACTCATTAACTAAATGCTTTTACAGAGCACTCTTTTTTTTTTTTCCCTCCCGCTTTTTGTTTGTTTGGTTTGGGTTTTTTGAGACAAGGTGTCATTCTGTAACCTGGGCTGGCCTGGAACTCACTGGGTAGCACAGGCTGGCCTTGAACTCGTCATTCCCTGCCTAAGCCTCCTCAGTGCTGGGATTACAGAGGACTATAGGCATGAACTACCACACCTGGTTCTTTTCTGCTTTTACATTCCAATAGGAGTTGAATATTTCCTGAACAAATTGTTCAATTGGAAAAAAATTCTTTTAAAATCAATATGTAAAGTGGAAAAAGAAGCATTCATGTTCTCTGTATGTAAAGTGTGTGTGACAAATAGCTGCAGTTTACTTTAACTCATAATTGAAAACCTTATAAAAATAATCACTATCACAATTCCTGTGTCTCTTAAGTATTATGGATGAGCCTCTTATTTTGGTCCATGATTTGTATTTTTTAGAGTGAGCTGCTTTAGGTATGAAAGTGATTTTTTTTTTTTTTTTTTTTTTTTTTAATTTGGAAGTCAAACTTTTTAGTCATTGTCACCACAGAGTATGGTGGTAGTATTTGTTCACCAGATGCAATCTGATGCCATATACTGGAGTCTTGGGACCACACTTGGGACCATTGTGCTTGGGTGTATGGGCAGCTCTACAGTCATCCTGGCAGGCTTTTATTTAAAAAAGAAACAAACAAAATGGCATATGCCTATAATCCTACCACTTATGGGGTGGATCAAGCGTTCAAGGGCAGCCTGGGCATATAATGAGACTTTCTCTCCATGCCCCCTCAAAATTAATTAATAAAAAACAATAAAAGAAACTCAATCACAGGTTTTTCATTCAGTAGTAATTTTTTTGGAGCCAGTAATCCCAGCACTGGGGGCTGGGTTTGGGCAGAGGATCGTGAGTTCTAGGCCACCCTGGGCTATGTAGTGAGACCTTGTCTCAAAAACAAAACCAAAAACAAACCAAAAAACTAGGTCTGTGCAGCATTCCTGTGTTGTTTGGTTTTACATATGATTTATTTTCTTTCTTTTAGTTAAGAGAATTCTTTTGAGTAGTGTTGGTTTTCCAGAAGCCTTAATGGTTCTTTCTAATTTCTAAACTGGTAAGATCCCCAGAAGAGGATTTTAAAAGTCTTTGAGGCTCTGTGCCTTGGGAGTTAGGGTGCTTCAGTTTTCTGTTTTAGGATTTTCCTTTCGGTGGGATGTCTTGTTCCATTCCACACAGACAGTATGTCATATGAATGATTTTTTGTGTTTTGAAATACAGAGCTTGAATACATGACCTACATTTAGAAATCCACTAATCATTGGTAACCCAGCAGTAACTTTGGCTTTTAAGATGTAAACTATTGAAAATCAGTCATTTCAATTTTGCTTACTTAATTCAAGCCCATTTAAGTAAAAAATTCTTGGAATTAAGTTCTCATCTCAGTAAATTTAAAAATTCATAATTAAAAAAAATTTGTAATATAGTTATTATGTATAGAGCCAATATTTATGTCTCCCTTTTAATTTTTTTTTAGAAATTCTGTGCAAGCCTATTCCGTTCTTTCTGCGTGGACAACCCATTCCAAAGCGAATGCTCCCACCTGAAGCACTGGTCCCATATTATACAGATGCAAAGAACCGTGGTTACCTGGCAGATCCTGGCAAGTTTCCTGAAGCAAGACTTGAACTTGCCAGGAAGTATGGTTACATTCTCCCTGATATCACTAAAGACGAGCTCTTCAAAATGCTCAGTACTCGGAAGGACCCAAGGCAGATTTTCTTTGGTCTTGCTCCAGGATGGGTGGTGAATATGGCAGACAAGAAAATTCTAAAACCTACAGATGAGAATCTTCTTAAGTATTATAGCTCATAAATTTCCTTCTAAGAAAGAAGAGTTGTTGACAAATACTAGGAAAGGAGCTGAGACATTCAGGTTTCTCATCGCATTTCTCAAGTGTATAATCCTCCAGATGTCGATGTTAGTTGTCACTGTAATCTGGTCTTGTTTTCATTTTTACCTAATATTAAAATAAAACTATAGGAAGCAAGGACTACATGGAAGACCTGAATTTGTGTGGATGATGTCACAAAGATTGAAACTGGTGGTCTATTGAAGGATGATTAACTGTTTTAAAATATTTGTAGTCCATCTTTTCACGAGGTCTTGTCTTGTTACTATTCCAAATCAGAATAAAGGAAGGAGAATGAGAGTGATTAGGAGGCCTGTTCCACCCAATTAGAGCAGGTGCTAATGAGCCAGTGGCTCCTTTTAATCTAGCCTTAGGGAAGCTCCACTACCCAATGTCAAGATGGTGAGCCCTCAGCCTGGCACAGAGGTGATCAGGAATGTGAATAAAGCTGACGAGTAACTTCTAAGTAGTATATTTTCCAGCAACATTGGAAGTTAGAGAAACAAAAATTCAAAGGATATTCCTTTTCTCCACACTATAAAAGTAGGCAATAATGATGAAGCCATGAGCATTTAGCATTTTTTCTTGAAGAAGGTAAATGTTCTAACTGATACAGTTTTACGTAGACATTGGAGACTTTTTCATTCAGTTCAAATAATTTTGGAAAACTTGTTTGGTGATTACATAAGCCATAAAAACAATTGGTAATGGGAAAATTAATCTCAGTTTCTTGGTTTTTTTTTTTTTGTTGTTGTTGTTGTTGTTCTTTTGGTTTTTTGAACTTCTAGGCTCAGGTGATCTTCCTGCCTCAGCCTCCCAAAGCAGCTGGAACCCCAGGTGACCGTAACCATATTTAAACTCAGTTCTTGTAAAAATTAAAGAGTTAATAAGCTTATTTAGATTTTCAAAGATATATTGTATCTGAATTTTATGAAAATTCAATTTACCTTGAGTGATGAAATCTTGAATAATAAAGTAAAAATGATAATTCTTCCACAGTAGTAATAAGATTACTCCTGGCTGGTTATTTTTCTTAAAAGAATAAAAATCATAAACCATGAAACGTTTTGTTTTGTTAACTTTTCTATCTCATATGTAGCTGACCTGGGATTCAGTGATATATTTGCCAAGTGACAGAGTTGGTGGTTAGGGTCAGGGTTAGTTTTGGCTCCCCTGGTAGGAACTCCAAGGACAGTAATTTAATAAGGTAACATAGTCTTCTCTCCCAGATGAAGTTGTGAGTTCCATTGCAGGCATGTTGCTGGCGAGCATGTTGCTGTCTGCTGCAGAGCCATAGAGCCCAAGACTGCTCCTGGAAAACCCTCCCTCCTGAGAGTGAGGTCCTCATTTCCATGATCCCATCTGTACACCTCAGATGCTGCCCTTGTGGAAGGGGCGTGGCGTCTACTCTGGCAGCTCATCTCAACCAAAATTTCCTCTGATGGCAGGTGAATAACAGAGTGGATTTGTTGGATAGCCATCAAGGGAACTGACACTGATTTGGTGCTGAAACTTTAACTCAAGTTAATTGACTTATATCAGACACAGGAAGAGCACAGAATTCTCCAATCTACCTGCTGCTCTGGAAGGCTGGGTTCCTTTTGATGTGAGCTAACCAGCACTGAATGGGTTAATTCAACTTTGGCATGCAAAATATTTTGGAAGGAGAACAGTGACACAAGCACCAGAAGCCATCTAAGAAGAAGCATTTACTTTTATCTGTGCTTTTAAAAAACATTTCTGACCATAGAGCCATATTCCACTTCCAAAGTTAGGTATTTAAAAGTTATATTTGACTATAACAAAGAGGAAGAGAAGATAGGAAACAAAGAAGATCACAAAGAAAAAAGGTCAAGGCACAAAGAAAAGGTGCTTTTATAACCTCTACCAGTTAGTCCCTTAAGAGGGGTGTTTACATTTTCTTATAAAGTCACTGCTGGGAAAAGTCTCCAAAAGCTTTCTATCAGAACAAAGCTCATATTTGTTTTGGAAATTACATAATATCAAAGTTGTAAAAGTAAGAAGCAGAAATCCATATTCTCATCTGTGCCTGACCTACTTCCCAGAGGTAACTAAACTAGTTTGTTTTTGTTATGTTTAAGTCAAAAGGATAGATTATTGTTCAGAGCTGAGCTTGCTTATTACTTCAAGTTTTTTTTTGTTTGTTTATCTTTGGTGGTGGAGTTTGAATGCAATGCCTCATGAATGCTAAGCACACACTCTGCCACTGAGCTATACTCTTAGCCCTATATCAAATATATTTGAAAAACACTTTTTCTGAGTACTTGACTATTAGGGTATTTGAACTGTGCTCCCTTATTCTTGGGCTGGGGGTTAGCTCAGTTGGTGGAGTGCTGCTCTGGGTACTCTGAGGCCCTGGATTTGATCCCTAGCACTGCAAAAATAGAAGGACCTGGCAGCTCACTCCCCCAAAACAGCCCTGAAACAATAAGCAATTGAAAGCCCTATGAATAGCAGAAAAGCACTGATGTAGTGCCAGGGATGGCACAATGTAGGGGAGTGTTTTGTTCAGTAGTACACAGGGTCACTATGAGTCATACCAGACTTAATGGCACCTAACAACCACCACCCTTATTCTTAAAACCACTTAAAATGGAATGAATTAGACAAATTATTTCAACTGTCTTAAACTCTGAAATACAGTGCTAGTCTTTGTAAAATACGAGGGTTGTGTAAAATGAACTCTAAAATCTCTGTTAGTTGTAATACTTTTCTTTTGCAGCACTCAGGATCAAACCCAGGGCCTTACACATACTAGGCAAGAGCTCTACTCTGGAGCAGTAGCCCCAGCCCCAGTTAGACACCTTAATAATAAAGATATTGCCTTGGGCTGAGAAAACTTTGACCTCAGCCTATTTGAATAAACTTATTAAATTTCTGTATGGGGAGGGTGTTACTAAGTGTGGAAATAAACTAAGATACCAGTTTGTGTGAGGGGCTCCTGAGTAGATGTTGCCTTACCTTATTTGTCCTGCAGGAGATTTTCCTTTGCGATGCAAGTGTCAAATGTATGTCTGAAGGGACTGGTTCTGCCTCCACAGGAAAAGTTCTTCACCAGAAGTGAGGGAGGAAGTCACCTACAGGAGGGCTACAAGGGCAATAGCCTTCCATCTAGAATGTACCTTGTGTTCCCCTCCCTCATCCATCCCTCCAAGTACAGTGACTAAGTTGTCCTGACAACAGTCATAGAAGGGAAAAGACAGTCAAAGCTTGCTTAATTGCGGTTGTCTTCGGTGGCCTACAGGTGGAAGGAAATTGGGGTAGATGAGAAAGAGAATAAGGAAAACAGGAAACAGATGTCTGAGATGTGTCATGCTGGCTGGTGCTTATTTGGTGAGCATGGGCTTAGTCACAAACAGCTGTATCCTGGTCCTGATATAATCAGGTAGGTCATTCTCAGTCAAAACAGGCATGTTCCACAAAATCCATCCACTCTGTTTACCAAAGGTAATCTGTAAATCACTGTGTAACATGGAGACTCAAGTTTATTTTAGCCATGCAACAATCCTGAGCTCTGAGGTACTGGTGTACTGTGACCCTCATGATACTTACAAGGGTAACATGGGAGAGAGTGAACTGGCAGATGGTGGCTTTATCTTACGGATCACATCACTTGGAAATCTGATACAAAAGCAAGAAGGCTTCAGTCTTGATCTTAGACCTTTCCTGGTAGGTAGCTTCATGTGTTTTCAGTACATAAGGCTTTTGGTGTCCAAGACCAAAAAATCTTGAGTTAATAAGCAATTGAAAAGACTTCTAAACTCTTTAGACAAATAATTGCCATGATTTCCCATTTATTGAGTTCCTTGGTTTTCTGTTTTTCAGCGCAGTGTTACTCTATATTCTTTGGAAAATGGAGTGGCTCTGGTACAAGAGGGAAAATTCCAGAAAACAGTGTCACTCAATTTGGTTTATAGCAGGAATGAATCGTATAATCTGATGTTAATAGGAATGCCAGGATGGCTACCTTGATGCCTTGCTGCAGAGGCCTAGCACTGTACAAGTAGCACAGCCTTCCACATCCTCACACATGGACTGTGGAGGCCCCTGGAGCACCTTACGTGGGCTGAAAGCAGTCCTAGCTGTGTGACACTGGCATGTTATTTAATCTCTTTGTGCCTGTTTCACCATCCGAAAAATGGAAGAGAATAACGGATCCTAACATTTCACATGATGAGGATTGAAAGAAGTCAGTGTTTGTAAAGCCTGGCACCCGTAAGGGCCTCTAGAGGTGTTAGCGAGTCAGCATCTTTCATGGTCCTTATGTAGTAGCCATCCTATAAATACTACTTTTTCCTTAAATTTTTCATATGGGCTGCTGCTGCTGTTGTTGTTAGGCGCCGTCGAGTTGGTATCCGACTCATAGCGACCCTCTATACAACAGGGGAAACACTATTGTCAGTGCTTCTCTGCAGTTCGTAGGGTTTTCAATGGCAGATTAATTTTTGGGAGGGGGTTGCCAGGTCCTTCTCCCAGCCTACAGCTTCTGGTGTTGCCAGGCGGTCTCCCATCCAAGTACTAACCAGGCCTGACCCTGCTTAGCTTCTGAGATCTGGCGGGATCAAATGCCACAGGGCTACAGCTGCAGGCCATATGGGCTGCAGGCAGCCTTTTATAAATTATGCTTGTATCTTACAAATGAGAAGAGATGTGTGCTAAACTTTATTCTTTTTACCAGGAGTACAGAGAAAGTACATTTTGAAGAGGCAGGATGGCAGAAATTAGAACCAGGAGAATGAAGTTGAATTTCTGACTTTGTCACTGATTTGCTTTGAAAGCCTTTGGGTCCCATTAATGTATAATAGTGACCTACCTGTCTGGAAGTAGTATTGAAATTGAGAGGAAAACTGAAAATAACTAATGGTATCTGATTCTAGAAGTTCTATGTACTAAAGAAAACTTGGAACCTACAAAAAAGGAAAGAAAGTGTTAGTCGTTTAAGGTTTTGACAATGTAATGCTGTGGCCTATTTTTTTTTTTTTTCATTCTCACCAATTAAGAAATTAAGATAAGAATCTTAATTGAAAAGAATGAAGAAAATAATGTAGGATAGATACACTGCTTTTAGGATAACCTTTAAAGGACAGGTTTACAAGCATCAAAGTATTTAAATTTCTCATATTTGGGTATGTCCATTTTAAGTATTTATTGTTTAAAATATATTAAATAGAAATCAAGTATAGAACTCACTAATATGAATAAACTTTATTTTTCTTATTAAAAAAAACTTAATTTTCTGGGGTGGAGATGTGCCTCAGTGGCTATAGAATATGTGAGGCTTTCAGTCTAATCCCTAGCACTACAGAACAAAAAAACAAAAGAAGTTTTTTAAGTTTTAATTTTAATAATGGAAATAGTTATTTTTTAAAAAGCATTATTTCCTGGCACACATATATAATCCCAGCAACTTGGGAGGTTGAGGGAGGTGGATTGCGAGTTTGAGGGCCAACGCAATCTGCACAATTTAGCAAAACTATGTCTCAAAATAAAAAAGGAGGGGTTGGGGTGCAGCTCAGTGGTTGAAGACTTGCCCAGCATATGTGAGCCCCTAGGTTCACCTCTCCAATACAGGGAAGGTGGGGGGAGGGAAAAAACATTATCATAGGACTTAGACTAATAGCATTAATATTTTAAGATTAAAGAAACCAAAAGGAGGAACCTTCATGATTTCTTCTGACTGTATGGACATTATTTTGAAAATTCATAATGACCTTAAATCCAGAGCTAGAAATTCTTATAACTGTAATTCTCTTATTTTATATCTAGGAGAACAAGTACATTTTCCCATAGTGACAGGTACAGAGTAGGAATGTATAGAAGTTAAACAGTCTGATCTGTGCCCTCCAATGAGGTAGGAGAATATAAGAAGTCATCTACCTAAGCCCAAGCTTTCAGTATGCCTGGTTGAAGAGACTGGTGCATGCATAGCTATGTATCAATTGTAAAAGAAGCCATGATTTTGCTAGTTCTTAAAGTCCAGATTCAAAGTAAAATTTCCTCATTAGGAAGGAATTCTTGCTCGCTAACTGAAGGAGTCAGAAGGGAGTTCCTTGTATCTTGTTTCTTATCTCCATGTCTTTCTTTTATATCCTTACAGCTTTGGCTAAATATGGCTTTCCCCTCTGCTTCCTCCCTGTCTTTCCTGTTTGTTGACCACCTGGCAAACTCTTTCCACTGGAGCCCCATTCCATTATAGAGAATTCCGTCCTCCTTACAGAGGTTCTGCTTCCTTAGCCTGGCTTAGGCCTGTATCTCTCCTGTTAACACTGATATCTACCTCTTTTTCTAAAAAGACAGATTTATTGAGGAATGACTTATGCTATGGTTTAGATCTTAAATGTTCCTTAAAGGCCTGTGTGTTAAACGCCTGACTGGCAGCCTGTGGTCCTATTGGAAAGTGGTGGAGCTTATAGGAGGTGGAACCTAGTGGAAGGAAGTGAGGTCATTGGGGGCATGGCTTTGAAGCAGACCTTGGGACCCAGCCCCTTCCTCTCTCTTTGCTCCCTGTTGGTTCTGAGGTGAGTTGCTCGGCTCCACTAAGTGCTTCCTGCCAATGTTCTGCCTGTAAGAAATCGGGAAGTGGCTTACAGGGTGGAGAGTACCTCAATAGACTGAGTTTAGCAGTTGTAAGAAATTGAGAAGTGGCTAACAGGGTGGAGGTTGTCATGGAAATAGATAAGAAGCAAGGAGACGGTAGGTGACCTACAGGATGGAGTGTATAAGCTTTAACCAAGGAACATTGTTCTTGTTAGGTTCCATCACATTGAGTCTGACTTATAGCGACCCTATGTACACCAGATTGAAATACTCCCCGACTCTGTGCCAGGCACATGATCTTACTATTGTAGCCTATTATTGTAGACACTGTGTTAATCCATCTAGTGAAGGGTTTTCCTTTTTTTTGTTGACCAACCACTCTCCCATACATGTCTTTCTCCAGGGATTGGTCTCTCCTGACTACATGTCCAACATAATTAAGATGCAGTCTAGCCATTCTTGCTTCCAAGGAACACCCTGGTTGCACTTCTAGGACAGATCTGTTGGTTCTTTTGGTACTCCATTGGGTATATTCAATACTCCAGCACCATAATTCAAAAGCATCAATTCTTTTCCTGGCTCCCTTGTTCAATGTCCAGCCTTCACAACCATATGATGTGACTGAAAATACCACGGCTTCAGTCAGGCGCACCTTCATCTTCAATGTGACATCTTTACTTTTCAATACTCTAAAGAGATCTCTTGCCATAGCTTTTCCCAAAGCAATGTGTGTTTTGATTTCTTGCCTGCTGCTTCCACGGGTGTTGATTATAGAGCCAAGTAAAAGAAAATCATGGACAACCTCAATCTTTTCTCCATTTATTGTGAAGTTGCATACTGACCCAGTTGTAAGAATTTTTGTTTTATTGATGTTTAGTCGCAACCCATATTGAAGGCTATGATCTTTGATCTTCATCAGTGTTTTCAATCCTCTTCACTTTCAGCAAGCAGAATTGTGTCATCTGTGTAACACAGATTGTTAATGAGTCTTCCTCCAATCCTGATGTCATGTTCTGCTTCATAAAGTCCAACTTCTCAGATTATTTACTCAGCATATAAATTGAAGTGATATGGTGAAAAGATACAGCCTTGATGCACACTTTTCTCAACTTTAAAGCAGGCAGTGTTTCCTTGTTCTATTCGAACGACTGCCTCCTGGTTCATGTACAGATTCCTCATGAGTACAATTGGGTGCTCTGGTATTCCCATTTTTCAAAGTGTTATCTACAATATGTTATGATCCACACAGTCAAATGCCTTTGCATAGTCAATAAAACATAAATAGACATCTTTCTGATATTCTCTGATTTCGGCTAATGGACACTTGACATTAGCAATGATATCCTTGGTTCTCCACCCTCTTTTGAAGCCAGCTTGTTTTTCTGGCAATTCCCTGTCTATATACTGCTGTAGTCACTTTTGAATGATTTTTAGTACAGGATTTTTTCTGCAGGATGGGATGTATAAGTTTTAAATAGGGAACATTAAGTTCTAGTAATTACATTTTAAGCAAACATTATAACATCTTAACTTTTGATTTAAATTTTCTGCAACAGACTAACACAACTTATATCTAGTAAAGGTATTTAGGTATACAGCTGAGTTGCCACAAATTTTAGTTGTGTAACTACCACCACAATAAAGACAAAGTATTTCTATCACATCAAAAGTTGTCTCTGATCCCGAGTGCCAGGGTGCACACCTAAAATCGCAGCAACTTGGGGCTGAGGCAGGAAGATTGCAAATCGAGGCCAGAGGCAACCTGCGCAATTTACTGAGACCCTGTCTCAAAAAAAAAAAAATTAATTTAGGGTGTGAGGTATGCTTCAAAGTTTATTTAAAATTATTTTCTTGCCTAAAGATGTCCAGTTGTTCCAGCATCATTTATTGAAAAGGTCGTCTCTTTGAGGCTTTGGCAAAAATCAGTTGATCAGATTTATGTGAGTCTATTTATGGACTCTTCTGTTCTCTTGATGTATCTTTTTGTTATCATATGTCTTGGTTATGGAGCTTTATGTTGTTGTTGTTAGGTGCCATCGAGTAGGTATCCGACTCATAGCGACCCTCATAGGGTTTTCAATGGCTGATTGTTTCGGGATAGCCCTGGGAGTGGATTGCCAGACCCTTCTCCCATTTTTGCGGTGCTGGGAATTGAACTCGGGGCCTCAGAGACTGCAGTACAGCGCTCTACCAACTGAGCTAAATCCCAGCCCATGGAGCTTTATAGTATGTCTTTAACTCAGGTAATATGATTCTTCTAACTTTTATCTTTTTGTCATTGTTTTAAGTATATTCGTTCCTTGTGTTCTCTTTATAATTTTTATTTTAATTTTACGTCTTTTTTTTTTTTTTTTTTGCAATGCTAGGGACCAAACCCAAATACAACAGGTGGCATTTAGGAGTGTGCAGACACCTCCCTGTTCTGCCAATATGCAATGTAATACCTTCTTGTTTTCAATTACAATATTGGCCAATGAATTTAGTGAGAGCTGTAAGCCAGCCAGCATATCTGCCACAGTTTTTCCTAGTTTTTCAAAGGTTTCAGTTAAAATATTTTAGTGTGACTTCATGGTAATGAAGCCATATCAGGGAACAAGAGATGTGACTGCCCCTATGGCTCGTGAGCATGTTTTTGAGGTTGATCAATGTTGTAGCATAGATCAGTATTTTATTCTTTTTCATTGCTGAATTCCATTTTGTATATATACTATATTTTACTTATTCATTCATTAGTTCATGGAAATTTGGTTTGTTTCATTTTTTGGCTATTATGAATAATGCTTTTATAAACATTCATGTACACAATTTGTGTGGATGTATCTTTTCAGTTTTATTGGGTATACATCTAGGCATGGAATTGCTGGGTCATATAGCAGCTCTATAGTTAACTTTCTGAGAAACTATCAAACAATTTTCCAAAATGGCCATGCCATTTTACATTCCCATTAGCAACGTATGAGAAAATTGCTGTTTATCTTCATCCTTACCAACACTTGTTATTGTCTTTGTGGTTATAGCCTTTCTAGTGTATATTGTGCACTGTAGTTTTAATTTTTATTTCTCTAATGATTAATGGTGTTTATCATCTTTTCAAGTGCTTATTGGACACTTGTGGGTTTATTGGACATTTACATATCATTTTGGGAGAGATGTCCGTTCAAATCTTTGCTCATCAATTTTCATGGAAAATAATGTTTATTGCAGAAGCATTTATGATAGTAAAATTTAGAAAAATATACATCTAAAATAGAGTAATTGTTAAATGCCAGCAGCCATACCCCTGTGGCGTCTAATCCCATCAGAGCTCAGAAGCTAAGCAGGGTTGGACCTGGTTAGTACTTAGATGGGAGACCGCCTGGGAACACCAGGCTTGAGAGAAGGACCCAGCAACCCACTCCCAAAAAACAACCAGCCATTGAAAACCCTATGAATAGCAGAGAAGCCCTGACAATAGTGTTTCACCTGTTGTGCATAGGGTCACTATGAGTCAGCCACCCACTTGACTGCACCTAACAACAACAACAATTGCTAAGTAATGTATGACACACCATTCAAGATATAGTACACTCTCTTTCATTTCCGAAATACTGCCTACTATCTTCCAGACATTCTTGTACCATGTAGCAATAATATAGACAAAGATCTGATTTCCTTAAGCTTTTATTAGTTATGAGTGGGAGAGGCATGTAGACCATAAGTAAGTAAACACAAATAAGCAAGATATGTTTTGAATATTACTTAGTATTTGAAAGACTGTAAAGCAGTGGTGTGATAGAAGTGGCTGGTAGTAAGGGATTTGGATTACATTAGATAAGGGTCTCTCACCCTTGGCATTATTAACATTCTGTTATAGTTTTGAATTTTTAAAATTATGATACCATTCACATAACATAAAAATTCATCCTTTTAAAGTACACAATTTAGTGTTTTTAAAAATATAGTCATGGATATGCAAAGTGATCCTTACTATCTGATTCCAGAATACTTCATCACCCTAGAAGGAAACCCCCATACCCATTCACTCCCCGTTCTGTCCTTCCTTCAGTCCCTGGTGCCTTGCCAATGTACATCCTCTCTCCATACATTTGCCTACTCTTAACATTTCATACAAATGGAATCATACAACATAAGCCTTTTTTGTCTGGCTTTTTTTACTTAGCATAATGATTTTAAAATTCACAAATGTGGTAACATGAGCTAGTAATTTTTATTTATTTATTTATTTATTTATTTATTTATTTATTTTTGAGATAGGGTCTCACTCTGTAGCCCAGTCTGGCCTTGAACTCATGGTTCTCCAGTCTCAGCTTCCTGGGTGCTAGGATTACACCTGGGTGTATGTGCCACCATACCCGGCTTCATTTTTAGTTTCTGGTGCTGAGATTAAATTCAGGGCTTGTGCAAGCTAGCCAAATGCTCTACCACTGAGCTATAGCTCTGTGGGGTGAGCACCTCCCTGTCTGGCCCAGATGTTTGGAGGGGAGACCCCAACGCACACAGATGCTAAACACAACTCACTTGGGACGCTCGGGTGAGGGGCGTGGGCTTCTGCAGCCCTCAGGATCGGCGGAGGAGACAGGAGAAAGCAAAAAGCCCCTGTGCTTTTGCCTTGTGGGGACAAACACAGATCTTTATTTCTCTCTCTGCCCTTAGAAGGGCGGGGAGAAACCCAAAGTGTACAGCTATAACAAGTGCTAGCAGCCAAAGTGCTGTGGCTCTATGCTGCCTCGGGGTGCAGTCACAGTTCTTCTGCCTCTGGCACTGGGACTGGAGACTGTCCTCAGCTTCAGCCTCTTGGCGCTGGGTCCAAGAGGCTTTCCACAGCTTGCTTGTAGTCCATCATTCCTTGAGAGTGCTGTCTAGTTTTCCTGGTCTCAGTGGTCACGAGGAGAGAGAGAGAGTTCTATCTTCATCGGTAGTCAGATAGAGTTCTTGTCTAGTTGGTCCCAAACAGAGGGGGGGGGAGGAAGGGAGAGAGAGAGAGAGAGAGAGAGAGAGAGCGCTGCTGCAGTGCAGCTCCTTATATAGCTCGCCCCAAATGGCCTGAGCCAATCAGCTTTGAGTCCTATTGTCCAATCAGGTTCAGGGGATTTATGAAGGGTTTTATAAAAATGTCCAACCAAGTTACTTTCATTTTCCCTACATTTCTAATTTACACACCAAATCTTCAAAAGCCATTTTCCTAGTTTTGAGGTTTTTGCCAATTTCCCCCCAATTTCCCCCTACATAGGCCCAGGCCCATGGTTTCAGTTTTTTCATGGCCAAATAACATTCCATTGTGTGGAATGTTTATTCACTTATCAGTTGGTGGACATGTGGGTTATTTCCATTTTGGGGCCATTATGAACAATGCAGCTGTGAATAGATATGTATAAGTCTTCTTGAAGACATATGTTGGTATTTCTTTTGGGTAGATGTTGTTAGGTGCCATCAAATTGGGTCCAATTCATATCAACGCTATGTACAATAGAAAGAAACAATCCCCAACACTGTGCCATACCCAGCACTATGTCAGTGCTTCTCTATTGTTCGTTGGGTTTTCAATGGCTGATTGTTTTGAGATTGTATTGGGAGTTGGCTGCCAGGTCCTTTTTTCATTTTTGCAGTGCTGTGGATCAAACCCAGGGCCTCAGAGAGTGCAGAGAAGCACTCTACTAACTGAGCTAAACCCTAACCCTCTTGGGTAGATACATAACAGTAAATTCCTGAGTCATTTGGTAAATTTATGTTTAACTTTTAAAGAAACTACCAAACTGCTTTACAAAGTGGCTGCCCCATGTTCTATCCCACCAGCAATGAGTGTTTCTGTTTGTCTATATCCCTACTAACTTTTATTACTTGTCTGTTTTGATTGTAACCATTTTCAAAATCGGTTTGATGTTATTGAATTAAATTAATTAAAAAATCAAATTTGAAAGTGGTATTCAACCACTTTCATTATCTTTTTGGTGGTATTGAGTATAGCTGAGCATATGTGCTTGGTTGCCAAACATTTGTATTTCTAGGTATGTGCTCAAAATAAATCCATACATGTGTTCATGAAAAGACGTGTCAAAAAATCCAGAGTGATATCATTGCTGACAGTCAAAACTGGAAATAACCTGTCTATCATTAGTAGACTGGATAACTAAATCATGGTATATTTGTACAATGGAAATGGATGTAAGATACGAAATGGAATCTCACTGTAGTATAGATTTGCATTTTTCTAATAATTTGAAATTTTTTATGAGCTTATTGGCTATTTCTATATAATCATCTTCATTTCTGTACTTGAAATATCATTAAAATAATCTTCTAGATTATTACCCTTTTGAGAACCTATATATGTCAGGCAGTTTAAAGTGTTTAATATGTACATCTTATTTGTTCCTCAACCAGAACTCTTATTATTCCCATTTTACAGATGAAAAAATTGAGACACAGAGACATACAGTAGAAGTACTGGGGCTAAGATTCAAACCCTGTTTGACTAACTCCAGAGATCATTTTCTTTGACATTAGACAAATACTTCTATATAAACATATTACACTTAAATGATTAAATTTTTATGGTAAAATATATATAAAATAAAATTTATAATTCAGTCATTTGTAAGTAAGTATAAATTGTGTGGTATTAAGTTCATCATGGACACTAAGTACATTCACAGTGTTATACAACAGTCACTATTATCTACTTCTAGAATTTTTTCATGATCCAAAATAGAAATTCTACACCATTAAAAAATAATTCCTAAGGTAAAGTGTGGTGGCATGCATGCCTGGAATCCCAGCAACTCAGTTGGCTGAAGCAGGAGGATTGCAAGTTCAAGGTCAGAAGCAGCCTGCATAACCTAGCAAAGTAACAAAATTAAAAATGGGTTGGGGCTGTAGCCCAATGGTAGAGCACTTGCAAGGTATGTTTGAGGCCCTCAGTTCAACCCCCAAGTACTGCAAACAGAACAAAGCAAAACAAAAAAAACCCTCTTAGCCAAGTGTTCCCCATGTGTCTGTCGGGTTGTACTATGGGGGCTTGTGTGTTGCTGTGATGCTGAAAGCTATGGCACCAGTATTTCAGATACCAACAAGGCCACCTATGGTAGACATGTTTCAGCTGAGCTTCCAGACCAAGACAGACTATGGAGGAGGACCCAGCAGCACACTACCAGAACAATTAGCCATTGAAAACCCTGTGAATCACTGGGCGTGGTGGCACATGCCTGTAATTCCAGCAACTCGGGAGGCAGGAGGATCGCAAGTTCAAGACCAGAAGTAGTCTGTGTAATTTAGCCAGCCCCTGTCTCAAAAAAGTAAAAAAAAAAAAAAAAAAAAAAGGAAAACCCTGTGAATTAGCAGAGAAGCATTGTCAAATATAGTGCCAGAAAATAAGTCCCCTAGGCTGGAAACCATTCAAGACAAAACTGGGGAAGAGTTGCCTCCTCACAGTAATTGTTGTTGTTAGCTGCTGTCAAGTCGGTATCCAACTCATAGTGACCCTCATAGGGTTTTCAATGGCTGACTGTTTCGGGATTGCCTTGGGAGTGGATTGCCAGGCCCTCCTCCCATTTTTAGGGTGCTGGGAATTGAACTCAGGACCTCAGAGTCTGCAATGCAGCGCTCTACCAACTGAGCCAAATCCCAGCCCACCCTCACAGTAGACTTGACCTTAATGATGGGAATGGAGTAAAGGGGTCCTCCTTTTGCTGATGTGGCATGACTCAAAATGAGAGGAGGCACAGTGGCTGGAACAATATCCTCAAACATAAGAAGATCGTGTGTATGGCACAGTGCTGGATAGTGTTTCCTTCTCTTGTACATAGGGTCTCTATGAGTTGGATCTGACTTGATAGAACCCAACAATAACAAGAACCAGGTGTGGTGATGCACAGCTATAACCCCAGCACTCAGGCTGAGGCAAGAGGATTAACCTGAGTTTGAGGCCAGGCTGGGCTACACAGTGAGTTTCAGGACAGCCTGGGCTACAGAATGAGTCCTTATCAATAAATAAAATAAAATAACTCCTCATTTTGAAATGCCATTGTTTGGATCTTAAATGTCTGTCCAAAGCCCATGTGTTAAACATGTAGACCCCAGCTTGGTTCTGTTGGGAGGTAGTATAAACTTGAAGAAGTGGGGCTAGGGATGCTTCTTGTCATTGAGGGGCATGCCCTTGAAGTGGGACCCCAGCCCCTTCCTCTTCCTCTCTTGTTCATTCCTAGCCATGAGGTAAATGGCTTTGCTCTGCCAAGCTCTCCTGTCATGATACACTGGCTCACCATGGGCCTAAAGCAGTGGGGACCATCCAGTCATGGACTTAAACCTTGGAAACTATGAGCCAAAATAAACCTTCTCTCTGTACAGTTGATTATTTCAGGTATTTGTTACAATAATGAAAAAGGACTAAGTACAATAGCATTAAATTCATTGTGTACATCAAGTACATCCACAGTGTTCTGCAATAATAACCACTGTCCCTTTTCAGAACTTGTTCATCACCCCAAACTGAAACTCTATGTGCATTGAACCATAATTTCCCATTTCCCCCAGCCCCCAGCCTTTGGTAACTACTATGCTGCTTTCTGTCTATGAGTTGCCCTGTGTAGATCCCTGAGTTGAATCATACAGTACTTGTTCTTTTGTATCTGGCTTATTTCACTTGGCATAGTGTTTCTGAGGTTCATCTATGTTGTAGGATGTACCAAAATTTCATTCTTGAAAAACTTTTTAAAATTTGTAGCAAAATACACATAAGAATTACCACCTCTAACATTTTAAGTATGCAGTTCAGTAGTGTTAAGTACATTCATATTGTTGTGCAATGCATCTCCAGAACTTTTCCATCTTGTAAAACTGTACACTTTACATTTTTATTTTATTTTATTTTATTTTTCCGGTATTGAGAGGCTGAACTCAGGGCCTCATGAATACTTTGCAAGCACTCTGCCACTGAGCTGCATCCCAGTGTAGCTGAAATGCAGCCACAAGAAGTGAAGAGTTGGAGACTGAGAATGTAGTGAGCAAAATGTTTTAATACATTATGCTGCTCTTGCTACAGTAGTTTCCAGTTAATATAGGCATTTCACAGCAAAGATTGTATAAAGGTATGCAGAGCACTCAGGCTCCCTCAATTCCATCTAAGGCATTTCCATTACAAACATGTAAAACATTAACCACAGAAGTTTTATGCTAATATAGGCATTTCACAGTGAAGATTATATAAAGCATATGCAGAGTATGCAGTCTCCTTTAATCTTATCTAAGGTATTTTTACTACAAACATGTAAATATTCTTGTGATAGAAATCCAGACCACCAGGAAAACTTTATTTTCAGCATGGGTTCTGAGGTCTATTGTTTTAACAGCACCATTACCTTGTTTTTGCATTAGGCAGAGAGAGCAACAGATCAGGCATTTTCACCTACCAAGGTGGCATCCTGTTTTCAAGCCCACTGTATTAGTTCCTCCTTGCCTCAAGCTTTGCAAAAGAAGTAAACAGTGCATTATCTTATGTGACATCCCAGCCATTTTTTTTTTAACTTTGAGACAAGGTCTTGCTAAGTTGTACAGGCTGCTTCTGGCCTCAAACTTGAGATCATCCTGCCTCAGCTTCCTGAGTTGCCTTGATACCCAACTTCATATTTGTCTTTTTTGTGACCGGATTATTTCAAGTACAATAATGTCCTGGTAACATTCATTGGAAAACATATTGTGTCCCCACTGATGTTCTGGTATCTTGGTGAAAAATCAACTAACTGTAAATCTAAATGAAAGGTTTATTTTTGGACTCTTAATTCTATTCCATTGAATTATATGTATAACTGTGTGCCAGTACCACATAGACTTGACTACTGAATTCCAACCTGGTGTTTTTGTTTGTTTGTTGTTGTTGTTTATCTTTTGCAGTACTGGGGGCTGAACCCAAGGCCTCATGGGTACTTTTGGAAGTGCTCCACTACTGAACCATACCATTAGCCCCTTTGTTACATTTTATTTTTGGGACACGGTCTCATCAAGTTATGCAGAATGCCTTCAGCCTTGAACTTGTGATCCTCTTGCCTCCACCTTCTGAGTTGCTGGGACTACAGGTATGATCCACTTTGCCTGGCTCCAACTTGTTTGTTATTGAGATGGTGTTATGGTTTGAATTTGAAATGTCCCTTGAAGATCAGATAAAGTTGCAAGAGAAGGCTTAAATTTTTGCCTTTTGCACTTAGGACCACGAAGTGAGCAAAACATTTTAATCCATTATGCTGCTGTGGCCTATTTGTTTTTTTCTTAATTGAAAAAGAATTGGGGAGAACTGAGGGGCTGGGTTACGATGGCAGACTGAAAGTACACATTCACTGGGGAAGAAGAAATAGGGGACAGTCTATAAGGAATCTATTCAGAATGGATATTCAGGAGAGGGGCTTAAATTAGTGGAAAATGAACTGTGCTATGTCATCAGACTAAAGGCAGCAAACTTTTAGGATGGTGAAGTAGAATCAGCAGGGTGCCACCTTAGAGGCACTCACTCCAGGCAAGCAGTAGTGAGGGTGTGCAGAGAACTTCTATCCCCATGGAGGAGTTGGGGCACAGAGACTGACATAGACACACAAAAAAGGACCTCACCATAATCTATTGGGAGTTAATTTGCAGACCAGACAGCTGCAACTATTACACAAGTGAACTCTTGGTAAGAGGCACACATAAACCACCAAAGGCCTCTGAAGAGTTGATTAACTATGATGGTCTCTTACTAGCTTTCTCCTGCACCACTTTAGTGCTTCCTGTATATTGGTAGAATTTGAAACTTGTCAACACCAACCTTATTAACCATAATTCCCAACACGTAGTTGGTTTAAGACATACTAGTCAATCTGTATCTCCTAAGTTTATTTGTCAAAACCAAAATAGGGCTTTTTACATCCTTGCATTGGCTAGACCTTACACCCAGACCAAGTAATGGAAAAATCTCAAAAATACATGAAACATGAAAGATTAAGTTGGATGGGAAACCCCAATGGACCAAAGCTCTTCAGTAAATAATTTTAAAGCAACCAAATTCTTAGAGATGCCAGAAAAAGAACTTAGGAGTCTGCTTATAAATATGTTGAAAGACCTCAAGTATACCCCAATGAGAGCAATTGAAACACTAAACAAAAAAGTATATAACTTAGAAGAAAAATTCAGCAAAGAAACTGAGATCCTGAATAAGGATCAAATAGAAATGCTAGAATTACAAAGTCAATCAACTTAATATTACAGTAGAATCTTCAGTCTCCAGGCTGGACAAAGCCTAAAACAGGATTTCTGATACTGAAGAAAAAGTTGAAGATCATATCTGTTCAAATGCCAACAAAGACAGAAAGATGAGGCAATATGATCAATACTTTCAAGAGGTCTTTGATAAAATGAAGAGAAACAACCTGCAAATTCAGGGGGTTCACAAAGGAGCTGAAAACCACAGTAGGGGGTTAGGAAATCTTTTCAATGAAATAATAGCTGAAAACTCCCCTAAACTAAGGGAAGAAGTAAAGACTTATACAACTGAAACCTGCAGAACTCTAAACAGAGTAGACCAGAACAGATCCTCTCCACAACACATTATAAATGGAATGTTAAATCTAGAGAGCAAAGAAGATATTTTAACAGCCAACTGACAAAGGTAAACCCATCAGAATAACAGCTGACTTCTCAACAGCAACTTTAAAGGTGGTGAAAAGAATGATCAGACATTATTCAAGTCCTGAAAAAGAATAACTGCCAAGAGAGATTACTTTTCCCAGCAAAGCTATCTTTTAAAATAGATGAGAAACTGAAGACTTTCCATATTGACAAATTTAAGCAAATCATGACCACCAAGACAGCATTACAGAACATCCTTAATGAAACACTGTATATGGGAGTAGTAAGACAACTCTAAATGCAAGATCAAAGTAATGAATAATAGATATGAGGGGATATGAATACAACAGGCTAAATATGAATAAAAAGTAGAAATAAACACCAAAATGATGCAGAACAACAAGCTCCTCTCAATAATATCCCTAAGGGTAAATGGTCTCAACTCACCAATCAAGAGCCATGAACTGGCCAACTGTATTAAAAACCAAAACCCCTTAATTTGTGGGATTAATGAAACTCATCCACAAAGAACAGAAAAGTTTGAAAATTAAAGGCTGAAAAACAATATACTGAGCATGTGGGAACCACAAAAAGAAAAGAAGAAAAGCAGGAGTAGTGATACTAATTTCTGACAATTTAGACTTCAATCCTAAACTACTGAGAAGAGACAAAGATAGTGCATATAAGTAAAAGGAATAGTCAATCAGGAACCCATAATGATACTTAATATTTATCTACCCACTATAGGTGCAACTAGCTTCATAAAAAAATTTTTATTGGAGATAAAGGAACCGATTGAGCAGACATAATTTTGAGAGATTTTAATACCCCATTTTCTTCAAGAGACAGAGCATCAAAGCAAAAAAAAAAAAAAAAAATCAGCAAAGAAACAATGAACTTAAATAGCATCATAGAGCAACTGGACCTTACAGATGTCTACAAATATTTCATCCATCAGATGCAGAACATATATTCTTCTCAGTGCCACATGGAACTTTTTCCAAAATAGACCACATTTTAGTCCACAAAAATGGCCTCAACAAATACAAAAAAATTGAAATCATCTCCTGTACCTTATCAGATCACAATGGAATAAAACTAGAACTCAAAAGCAAGAAAAATTTCAGAAATGTTACAAATACACAGAGACTAAACAACACACTTCAGAATGATCAATGGGTCATCGAAGAAATTAGAGAAAAAATTAAAATATTCCTGCGATTAAATGAAGATGAAAACACATACTACCAAAATTTATGGGATACAGCAAAAGCAGTCCTAAGAGGGAAGTTCATAGCCATGAGTGCCTTCATCAATGAGTTAGGGATGGCCCAATTAAATAAGTTACTGACACACCTTAAGACACTAGCAGGCCAACAACAAGCCAACCCTAAAAGGGTACACAGAAAAAAATGATCAAGATCAAGGCAGAAATTAACCAATCAGAAATTAAAAAGACAATACAAAGAATGAACAAAACCAAGAGCTGGTTCTTCAAAAACGTCAACAAAATTGACACTCTTAGCCAGGATCACCGAAAGAAAGAGAGAAAAGGCCCAAATTTTAAAAAATCAGAAACAACAATGGCAACATATCAATGGATACCTACAAAACCCAGAAGATCATTAGAGACTCCTTTGAGAAATTTTACTCCCACCAAAACTAAAATATAGAAGAAATGGAAAAACTAACCCCATAGGACACAAACAAATTAAACAGACCCATGACATTCACCAAATTAGAGACAGTAATAAGCCCCCCCCCCACAAAAAAGAAAAGCCCAGGGCCTCATGGATTCACAGCTGAATTCTATCAAACTTTCAAAGACAATACCTATTCTTTTAAAATTATTTCATAAAATAGAAAAGGGAGGGAGATTTCCAAACTTATTCTACGAAGCCAGTATCACCCTGATACCAAAATCAGATAAGGACTTTTCAAAATAAGAGAACTATAGACCAATTTATCTGATGAATCTTAATGCAAAAATCCTCCATAAGATTCTGGCAAACTGAATTTAGCAACACATAAGAAAGATCATAAACTATGATCAGGTGTGCTTCATTCCACAGATGCATGGAGATGTAGGGAGATCTTGGGAGGAAATTGGCAAAAACCCCAAAACTGGGAAAACAGCTTTTGAAGATCTGTTTTGTAAATTAGAAATCTAGGGAAAATGAAAGTAACTTGGTTGGACATTTGTACAAAATCCTTCATAAATCCCCTGAACCTGATAGTACAATTAGAAAACAAAGAACTCAAACCTGATTGACTCAGGCTGTTCCAGGTGAGCTCTCTAAGGAGCTGCACTGCAGCAGCTCTCTCTGTCTCTGTCTCTGTCTGTCTGTCTGTCTGTCTGTCTGTTTCTCTCTGTCTGTCTCTCTCTAGCTCTGTCTCTCTCTCTTTTTCTTGCTTGGGCCACCAATCAAGATAGAACTCTCTCTGGATCCAACCAGCAACACAGAAGCATATGTCCTTGTGATCACTGAGACAAGGACAACTAGATGGCACTTTCAAGGAATGACGGACTACAAGCAAGCTGAGGAAGGCCTCTTGGACCCAGCGCCAAGAGGCTGAAGCTGAGGACAGTCTCCAGTCCCAGAACTGGAGGCAGAAGAGCTGCCACTGCCCTCAAGGCAGTGTAAGAGTTGCTAATACTTATAAGTTGTGCACTTGTTTGGGTTTCTCTCTACAGTTATCAGGGCTGAGAGGCAATAAAGAGCGTGTTTGTCCCCAGAAGGCAAAAGTGCCTGAGGCTTTTTCCTTTCTCCCAGGCCTTCCCAAAGGCCCCAAGAGTCTGCGCCCTTCACCCGAGGGTCCTGAGTGAGTTGTGTTTAGGATCTGCGTGCACGGCATCACCACCCATCCGAACATCCAGGCTGGACCAGGACATGTGTGCCCCATACATGGCTGGTTCAGCATACAAAAATCAATTAATGTAATTCAACATATGAAGAAATTTGCAGGGAAAAATCACATGATCATCTCAATTGATGCTGAGAAAGCCTTTGACAAAGTGCAACATCCTTTCAGGATAAAAGTCCTGATGAAATTGGGCATAGTAGGAACTTATCATCATAAAGGCCATTTATGACAAACATACAGCCAACATATTAAATGGGAAAAATTGAAACCATTCCCTCTAAGATCAGAAACAAGACAAGGATATCCACTCTTTCCTCTCTTATTCAATATTAGCATTAAGGTCCTAGCCAGAGCAATCAAGCAAGAGCAAGAAATTAAAGGAATACAGATAGGGAAAGATGAAGTCAAATTATCCTTATTCACAGATGACATGATCCTTTATCTAAAGGACTCCAAAAATTCCACTAGAAAACTGTTGGAGCTAATTAGCTCCTTCAGCAAAGTAGCAGGATACAAAATTAACACTCAAAAATCAATAGTCTTCCTCTACACAATAGTGAACAGGAAGAGAAGGAAATCAAGGAAACAATCCTATTCACAATAGTTCACCAAAAACCTAAATATTTAGGCATCCATCTAACAAAAGACCCTGAAGACCTGTACAAGGAAAACTTCAAAACATTAAAGAAATAGCAGATGGTACTAGAAGATGGAAAGACCTCTCTTGCTCATGGATTGGGAGAATTAATATTGTGAAAATGGCTATACTACCAAAAGCGATGTGCAGATATAATGAAGTCTCCATCAGAATTCCAATGACAGACTTTGCAAAAATAGAAAAGACAATCATAGTAGCTGGGCATGGTGGTGCATGCCTGTAATTCCAGTGATTTGAGAGGCAGAGGTAGGAGGATTGCAAGTTTGAGACCAGAGGCAATCTGCGTAATTTAGCAAGACCCTGCCTCAAAAAGTAAAAAAAAAAATAGGCTGAGGGTACACCTCAGTGATCCAGCACTTGCAAAGCATGCGAGCGTGAGGCCCTGGGTTCAACCCCCAGTATCACACACACACACACACACACACACACACACACACACACACACACACACAAAGAAAAAAAGAAAGGAAAAAAGAAAAAACAATCATAAAATTAATATGGAAGCTCAAAAGACCACATATAGCCTAAAGAATCCTAAACTGCAAAAACAGTGCAGGAGGTATCATGATACCTAATTTCAAACTATACTACAGGGCCATAGTGGCAAAAACAACTTGGTACTGGCATAAAAATAGGCTTAAAGATCCATTTACAGAAAACTGAAAATAGACTCATATCTCTCAATTTGTGTGAGAATCAACTCAAAATGGATAAGAAACCTCAATACAAAACCAGAAACCTTAAAACTACTAGAAGAAAAGTTAGGGAATATACTCTAGCACATTGGCATTGGCAAGTATTTTCTTAACAAGACTCCAATTGCCCAGGGCACAGCACCAAGAATCCGCAAAGGGGATTACATGAAACTAAAAAAACTTATGTACAGCAAAGGAAACAATCAACAGACTAAGGGAGAGATCGAATTTCTAGAATATACAAAGAACTTAAGAAATCAGATACCAAGACAACAAATAACCCAATAGATATGTGAGCATTGGAACTGAACAGACAGTTCTCAAATGAAGAAGTAAGAATGGCCAAGAAACACAAGAAAAAATGCTTAATATCATTAGGCATTAGGGAAATGCAAATCAAAACAGCACTGAGATTCCACCTCAGTGGAATGGCCAAGAGTAGAAGAATGGCCAAGAGTAAAAAAACAAATAAAAAATGCTGGCAAGGATGCAGAGCAAAAGGAACACTTTCACACTACTGGTGGGACTGTAAATTAGTTCAGTCACTTTGGAAATTAATATGGAGGTACCCTAGAAAACTAAGAATAGAACTGCCATAAGACCCATTTATACTATGCCTGGGAATATACCCAAAGGAAAATAAGTAATCATACCACAGGGACACCTACACTTCCATATTTAATGAAGCACTCTTCACAATTGCAAAGGTATGGAATCAATGAAGATGGCCATTAACAGAGGAATGGATTGAAAAATTGTGGTATATATATACACAATGGAATATTACTTAGCAATAAGGAATAATGAAATAATGTCATTTGCAGCAAAATGGATGGAACTGGAGAACATCATCTTAAGTGAACTACCCCTGACTCCAAAAGAGAAATACCATATGTTCTCACTCATATGTGGGAGCTGAATCTAACTTAAAGGAAGAAAAAAAAAAAACCCACTATACATATGTAGACATATAAAAATGAACAATCACAGTTATCTAAGGGAAAATATTGCCTGCAGCCATAGCCCTGTGGCATCCGATCCTGTCAGTCAGATCTCGGAAGCTAGGCAGGGTCAGGCCTGGTTAGTACCTGGATGGGAAACCGCCTGGGAACACCAGAAGCTGTAGGCTTGGGAGAAGGACCTGGCAACCCCCTCCCCAAAAAATCAATCTGCCATTGAAAACCCTATGAACAGCAGAGAAGCACTGACAATAGTGTTTCCCCTGTTGTCGCTATGAGTCGGATACCAACTTGACGGCACCTAACAATAACAATAAGGGAAAATATAAACAGAGTAGAAAGAAGCAGGCAAGGGACCAATGGATGGGAGCAGAGGTTGGGGAAAGGGAGAAAGGGAGGGGAAACAACATGGAGAGGTAAAGGAGGAGAGGAAAATCTTAAAATATATGATGCAACTATATGAATACATGGGAAAAATAGGGGAGAGGAAAAAAAAATCCATGAGACTATAACCCATGATTACATATGATTTTTATCACATTAATTAAAATTCCTACTTTTTCTTTTTTCCTTCTCTTCTTTAATTTAATGGTTCTGTAAAATATGTAAGCTGATGAATGTGTAAGCAATGGTGATTTAACAGTTGCAAAATGGCTAGAGCAAAAGACTGATTATTGCTCTATAGCCTGCCAACATTTATTAATAATAATAGAAAATAATAGAAAATAAATGTCCCTTGAAAGCTTATGTATTAAAGGATTGGTGCCAGTTCATGGGCTTTCAGAAAGTAATTGGATCCTGAGGGATATGATTTAATCAATGGATTAATGTCTTGATGGAATAATAATATAATGGGATTATTGGGAATTGGTGGATATTAGGAGGTGGGGCCTAATTGGAGGAAGTGGGTCACTAGGGATGCATCCTGGAAAGATATATCTTGTTCCTCATCCCTTCGTGTTTCTTTCTCTCTGCTTCCTGGCCACTGTGAGGTGAGCAGCTTTGCTCTACCACACCCTTATGTGGCTCAGAAACAAAGAAGCCAGCCAACCACATGCTGAAGCCTCTGAAATCAGGAGACAAAATAAATCCTTCTCTTATTTTTCTCAGGTTTTTGTCACAGTGGTGACAAGTCTACCACAGATGGTTTTGACCCTTCTGGGCCCTTTGCATTTTCATACAAACTTGAAAATAACTTGTCAGTTACTGCCAAAAAAAAAAAAAAATGCAGCTTATATTTCAATAGGAATTGCATTAAGTTTATATCAATTTTGGTTATATTTACAACTGTGTAGGTCTTCTAACCCATGAAAATGGGATGTCCCTGATTTAAATCTTTTAAAATTTCTTTCAATGGTGTCTTAAAGTTGTCAATTTATATTTTTTTACACATCTTTTATTAAATTTATTCCTAATATCTTGTTTTGGATGCCATTGTAAATAAAATTGTTTCCTTAAGTTTGTTTTTGAATTGTCTGTTGGTAGTGTACAGCAATACACTCGATCTTTGTGTATTGATCTTGTATTTTGCATCCTTGCTGATTTCTTTTATTAGCTCTGATAGGTTTTTAAAAACTTCCTTTGGGTTTTCTATATATAGAATCATGTCATTTGCGAATGTAGTTTAACATTTCCCTTTCCAATTTGGATATATTTTACTTATTTTTATTGCCTAGTTGTTCTAACTAGAACTTCCTGTACAATGTCAAATAACGGTGGTGAATTCAGACATCTTTGTCTTGTTCTTGATTTTAGAAGAAAAGTTATCAGTCTTCATCATGATGTTCACAGTGGGATTTTTATAGATGACCCTTACCAGGATGATATATTTCCCTCTATTCCTATTTTGTTGAGTGTCTCTAATTTTTTGTCATGAAGTAACATTGAATTTTGTCAAATGCCATCTTCACATTTATTGAAATGATGTTTTTGTCTTTTATTCTATTAATGTGGTATATTATATATCAATTGATTTTCAGATATTAAAATAATCTTGCATTATCTAGGATATGTCTTACTTGGTCATGGTATATAATACTTTTTTATATGTTGTTGAATTCAGTTTTGTTGATGATATTTACGTGTTTAATTATAAATATAGTTATCTGTGGTTTCCTTGTGCTATCTTTGGTTTGGTATCTGTGTAATAACAGCACACCTCAGCATGTAAACTGCTTCATGCTCAAATATTTCAGTCCTTAACCAATATTTTTGAGGGAATTCTAGTTCAGTGTTTGGCCACTTGCTCAGCACTTGGCCAAACGTGCTCAAATGTATATGAGATCCCACACTTATCCATGACACTTCCAGGTAAAACAAAGGGGAAATTGTTACTTTGTGCATCAGTTTCAAGCAGTAAAGATCTATCTTCCTGCTATGTTCACAATTTCATGTTTTTTTTAAACCTATATAAACATATATATACACTCACATATATATATACTCAAGAAACTTTCTAGCGTTCAAAGTGGAAGAAAGAGAAAAACAGTAAGACAACAATTGAGTTTTAAAAAGAAGTTTTTGCTAGGCATAAATAGTAGTGTACTTGTATTTAAATTAGCCATTCAGTGTGGGGCTGGAACCAATAAATACATTTACATTATTTCTTATGGGAAAAAAGTGCTTGGCTCGCAAACTGATTGGCACTTGACCAGCCTTCTAGAACAGATTGTGGTCCAGTGCTGAGGTACCACCGTACCAGACAAATAGAAAGGTTGGTAAGTGTTGCCTCCTTATCTATAATTTTGAAGAGTTATGAAGAGTATAAATTCTTCTTTAAATGTTTGCTAGAAGTAAAAAATGATGCCATCTGATTCTGGGCTTCTCTTTATGGGAAGGTTTTTGATTGTTAATTCTGTCTCTTTACTTGTTATGTATCTTTTCAGATTATTTGTTTGTTTATTTATTTGTTATTGACAAGGTCTTTCTATGTAGCCCAGGCTGGCCTTAAATGTGAGATCATCCTGCCTCAACCTTCTAAGTGTTGGGATTACAGGCATGCACCACTGCACTTGGCTCTTTTTCTTTCTTTGCAGTGTTGGAGATCAAACCTTGGGTGTGCTAGGCATGCCCTCTACCTGAGCTACAGCACCAGCCCTCTATTCTTGAGTCTGTTTCAGTAGTTTTTGTCTATGTAGTAACTCATCCATATCATTTAGGTTGTCCAATTTGTTGATAAACAGTTTTTCACAGTGTTCTCTTGTAATTTTTATTTCTAGTTAGTACTAATAAGATACTAATTCCTAATTTAGTCATTTACTCTGTATGTGGCAAAATATATATTTTCTACTATCTTAAGATATTTCTAAACCAAAATATTTTAAATATAAAGAATCACATATATAAAATAAAACTAAAATGACAGATATACCATGTACAGCTGTCTATCCTCCCAACATAAGGATTCTTTACTTTTTCTCTGGGCTTTCTAAACCTTTCTTTCACATTGTCTTCTCCTATCAAGCAGGAGTGTATGGGTCTTTCTCTTCCCTGCCCTCAATATCATATTCACATGAAGTCATCACTTGGAGGTGACTTTGTACATCACAGTCCTTCAGGGCTTGCATTTATGATGTAGCAAGTGTTGCAAGCTTTAATTTATCTTAAATACAAGGAGTGCCTCTGGTCCAGGGAAGTTCCTGGGGAATTGGATCTCTTGTTGCTTCTCTGGTGCGGAGGTGGGGACAAGTCCTCAAGAAAGGGCTGCCCTGGAAGGGGGTCATGATTTTTATTCTTGTTCTAGGGCAAAGAATTTGCAGAAGGGAGAGAGAGGAACCTACTCTCTGTCATGCATGGAGTTATGCCAAGCAGAGAATTGAGGCCACAGCTCAACCCATCCTGGCCAGCTGTCTTGCAGTGATGCTGCTGGTGAGCTTAGATCCTGTCTAGAATCACACTGGCTAGAACTGCACCAAGTCCCGGCACAGGAAAGAGGGTCATTTTAATGCCTGCTTCCTCACTGATTCTCATTTGTAAGCATTCCAGGGAGCACTTCTGCTAGTTCACCACACTGAATGGAGAATGAGAGCATTTGTACTGCTAGATGATGTCTGAGGTTGGAGGAGCGGCCACCACATGCTCCTGCTCACCTTGAAGCTTCAGAGTCTCTCTGGGGCTCTGGTGTTCCCTGCGGATGTACTGTGGCAGCCTGCAAGCTGGCTGCTGGGACCTGTGCCTGTGCTCCCAGCTGCTCTGAGCCGGCCTCTGTCTCACCCTGCTCAGGTGTTGTGTGGTTGATAGACTGGCTGTCTTCTTCCTCATCTGACAGCTAGTTTGCAGTCGCTGTGAAATGTTGAGTCAAATGTTGCCTTCTGTTTTGACAACCTAGAGTGAGGGACTCACAGAAGTCATGATCAATGAGATGATCAATGAGATCCATGAGTCAACATCAGTGAGATGTTTTTCAACTCAGAGGGGAAATGTAGAAAAGTTTCATCACCAGGAAATGCATGTAGCCTGCTCAAAGTAGGAAAGACTGCCACCCAGTGACCAAATGTGAGCATTCCTCAGGGAATTTCTAGGTTTGCTCAAGGTCCTACTTACTCAGGGTAATTAGGGTAGTTCATGGATTTATATGTTGAACAATCCTGGGGGGCTCACTTGCCGGACACCATGTTAGACACTGGAGACTCTGCAGGTGGAAAGGCATCATTATTGCCTTGCAGGTGCACAGAGACCAGGAGAAGAAAACATAAGAGAACAAATCATTACATTACAATGTGGTGAGTCCTACAGGTAATCCACCCCCACACTCTGGTTTGTCTTTATTTTCGAAAGGATGAGAAACTGAGTCTGACATACTCAAGTTTTACAATGATAATGGTTGGTGATCACAAAACAAGAAAAAAAGGTAATCAAACCCAAAGTAGCAACAATGGCTTTTACATTTTTTTTCCTGACCTTCTCAGAAACACTATAATGTTGGATCCTGTTGTCTCTTTTTTAAATGTCCTAAACTTACATTTGGGGCTGGGATTTAGCTCAGTTGGTAGAGTGCTGAGCTGCTGTCTCTGAGGGCCCGAGTTCAATTCCCAGCACCGCAAACATGGGAGGAAGGGCCTGGCAATCCACTCCCAAGGCAATCCCGAAACAGTCAACCACTGAAAACCCTATGAGGGTCGCTATGAGTCAGATACCAACTTGACGGCACCTAACAACAACAACAACAACAACAACAACAAACTTGCATTTATAGTACCTCCCATTGTCTTAAGGATACAGAATAGAAAACTCTTCTTCAGGCTATAAATTATACATATATTTTTGAAAGCTACCAGCTATACAAGAAAGAGAGAAGCCACAGAAAGTGTACACTCACAAGCTAGTGTTAAATCCGGGAGTGATGTGAATTAAAGTGAGGGTTTTAGAATAACTTAGTGCTGGGTACATGTCTGAAGTTAGCAACCTGCCCAGGAGGCTACTAAAACTCTCAGTCTCAATGGGCTTACCTGCCAAACAGCAAGAGCAATGACAATACCTCTTCCTTATTATGGTTGTTGTGCTTAGCATGAGAGAAAAGACATAGGAATCATTGAGCAAGTTGGGCAGCAGAGGGAATATTCATCAAGCAAAGGCACTTTTTTTTTTTTTGAGACAAGATCTCACTATGTAGCCCAGGCTGGCCTTGAACTTTCAGTCCTCCTGCCTCAGCCTCCCAAGTACTGGGATTACAGGCATGCACCACCACACCCAGTTATAAAGAAATTATATGGACTGCTTCATGGAAGAAAGGTCCTAATGTCAAAGGCTCCTTCCCTTACACAGCAGAATTTCAGAGTAAAATACTAGCAGGGCTGAATCTCTGCAACTCTTACAGGCAGAGGTGAGCCATTCGCCCATTTGCTTTTGTTTTCCCACCTGGAAAATTCAATTCATTTCCTCCAGACCAATAAACCGGCCACCTGCTATAATTTAGCCTACGGCAGACACTAGAGAGACAAAATAGTGCAGAAATGTTGCTCTTGGGGCTGTTTCAAAGGCAAGATGGAGAGTGAAGGAGTAAGTGGGCAAGTTCTTAGATGCTGTGGTTTCAACAGAAGGGGTTAAGCATTCAAGGAAATTAATTTAGGGCAATTGGGTTTTCATAACTGTTAACCTCACCAACTTATCTCAACTTATTCCTTATATGGCCTGCAGCAGTAGCACTGTGGCTTCCGATCCTGTCAGATCATAGAAGCTGAGCAGGGTCGGGTCTGGTTAGAACTTGAATGAGAGACCGCCTGGGAACACCAGGGGTTGTAGGCTTGGGAGAAGGACCCCGCAGCCCATTCCCCCAAAACAATCAGCCATTGAAAACTCTATGAATAGCAGAGAAGCACTGATAATATTGTTCTGTCTGTTGTATGTAGGGTTGCTATGAGTCAGATACTGACTTGACAGCACCTAACAACAACAACAACAACAACAACAACAACAACAACAACAACAATCCCTTATAGAGAGGGACAAAATGATTTGGACTTAGGAAGTTGTTCTTGTGTGTGTGGTGCTGGGGATGGAATACTTTGCCTCATGCACGTTAGGCAACTGTGCTACCACTAAGCCACACTCCCAGAAAATGTTGAACATCTAAAAATTATCTTCACATAGTATTAAAACTTTCTAATTCTATAGCTAACCAGGCTTACTATTAAACTCATTGAAGTGTGCTACATAAATACAAACTGAGCCCTTGGTACTCCGCATGGTTCATGAACCAGCAGCCCTGGCAGAGTCAGCAGAGTGTTAGTCCTCACTCTTAAACTGCTGAATAAGAATGTACATTTTAACAAGATCCCCCAATGATTTCTGTGCACAAAAATGTTGAGAAAAGCTCTGATACGGACAGGCACAGCGGCACATGCTTGTAATCCCAGCGACTCGGGAAGCAGAGGTAGGTGGACCGCAAATTCGCAAATTCTAGGTCCCAGGCAGCCTATGTACCTTAGCAAGACCCTGTCTCAAGATTTAAAAAAAATAATAAAAAACGGGCTGGAGGTGAAGTTCAGTGGTAGGGCATTTGCAAAATATGTGTGAGGCCCTGGGTTCAGCTCCCTAGTACCGCCTAGGGGAAAAAAAAAAAAAAAAAAAAAAAAAAAAAAAAAAAAAAAAAAAAAAAAAAAAAAAAAAAAAAAAAAAAAAAAAAAAAAAAAAAAAAAAAAAGAAAGAAAAAAGAAAAAAAAAACCTCTAATACATTATGGTACTAATGTTACCGCAGTACCATATATCGAACACGAGGTGGGGCTATTTCCTCAAATTTCCTACAGTTCTTAAGCATGCTTAGAATCACCAGTTTTTGCAATCAATTTTTTTCATTGACATATTTTAATCTTTAAAGGAAGAGAAAGCAAATAGAATATAAAAATGTTATGTATGAGACACAAACTACCTGATGATTGTGCAAAAAAAAAGTTTAAAGACCTCTCTAATGAAACCTAAAATCTTTTTGAAAAATCAAAACAATTATTACCCTAAAGGTCCAGGTAAAAATTTGAAAATAATATCACATTATTTGAAGCTACAATAAAATTAAGTCAATTAAGTTGAAAAATTTCTACCTTAAACTGTGGATGTGTGTATGTTAAAGAAATGTGAAAAAAAATATAACAAGGATGGCCTCATTTAATAATAAACTGTGTTGATCCGTTAACCCATTAAACATCACCATCAAAGACATCGAGTCAAGGTCACCGGTAAACATGAACTTCCTGTTTCTTTCCTTTAGAATAAACAAAGAAATGTATAAATTGAGCCTTCAGGCTTACAGCCACAAGGAGCTCCAAGGTGAGGCTCCCGACAGAGAGCACTGACAATAGGGCTCTGGGCTGTGAGGCAAATGGCCCCAGCCCTGGCTCCTCAGCTTCTCTCCACAGTGACAGGCCACCATGATAGTACTTGGTCAAGCACTTGGTCTTCTCCACCTCCCGGTTTTAAGAGCAGGCTTCTTGGAGACAGTTTCCTCAACCTGTATTGAGCCTCATGTATTTATTTCCACTGTCCTTGCTGATCAGCCCAGGACCTCCCTCAGGCTGCCACAATGTTCACCTCAGGCTCCTGTTGTAAGGTGTAAAGGACTGTGGGTGCATGCAGTACTCTGAAGGAGAAGTAAGAAACCCAGAGAAGGAGCTGATCAGCACAGGAAAAGGGCTTGTGCCCATTTCAAGCAGGAAATCACAACCCCAGGGTGCAGCATGGGTGTGAGCTGCTGGTGCTGGTGCTCTCCTTGCCCAGGGTGGGGACTGCACCTTGGCACAGCCTTTACTCACTGCTTGACAGTATGTGTCAAAATTCTAAAATCGTACCTTTTGGCCCAAAGCTATGCCCTAAGCTAGCTGTGTTGTTCTGACACTGGAATCCTGACTGAATGGCCTGCAAAGGCAGAGAGAGAGGCAATGCCACCAACTCCACTTGCTTTCCTGTGCACTTGCCACCTGGGGCTATACCACTTGTCCTCATTTTACAGACAAACCCAAAGAGGACGGAACTTTGGTCTCTATAGCCAATGAGTTGCCAAATCCAGATGTGGAAATAGTCGAGGGAGAGTTCCCTTAGAAATACCAAATGGCACCAAGAGCAGATGCAAGGGAAAGGAGCTGAGGGTGCCATGGGTTAACATAGCTTCTGGTGTTCAACAGAGATTGTGAAATAAAGACTTTCCACTCGGGCAGAGTAACACAGCAGCCGGCTGAGCCACACCACCTTCCCCTGCTCTCTGATGACTCAGGCAGTGAGCAGGGGGTGGGGGTGCCGGGGAGCGTCCTGGTCTTTGTTCTCCCTCCCCATTTGGGGGAGAACCTTTTCCATCCCCCATGGAGCTCTCCCAGGGCAAGAAAGGTGTCGTAGGTGTCCAGATCAGAAATAGAACTCAGTGTTCCAAATCCTATCACAACACAAAAGGGAACAAATGAGGGTGTTTCTGGTTCCTAAGAACACGACATAATAACTGAGCTAAGTTTAACTCATTAGAGGTGAAGACATGGAAATAAATCGCAAAAGGTTATGTAGATGCTCACACTGCGCCACAAGGAAGGGCTCCCCTGTGCAGGAACATATATGAATTGGGCTGAATCCTGCCTTCGTGGTTACGGACATTGCGCTGTCACCAAGAGATTTCATTGACAACAGACCTCACAGCTCTCTGGCAAAACCAAAGAAAGCCCATCTTGCTTCTTAACCTGTCTCTCCTTTTGTTGTTGTTGTTAGGTGCTGCAAGTCTTCTCTAACTATAAAGTACTTTTGAGAACTTGTAAATAGTGGCACAGGTGAACACATTTCCTCTTGTCTTCAAGTATGCAATGCTGTTGTTCAGTGCCTTCGAGTCAGCTCCGACTCATAGTGACCCTCACAGGCTTTTCAACGGCTGATTGTTCCGGGATTGCTTCCGGAGTGTATTCCCACATCCTTCTCCCATTTAGGTGTGCATAGCTATACTCAGTCTACAAAATTAAGGCTCAACTTTGTAACACATTCAGAGTTTATCACAAACAAAACCAGATAAATGACTTCTAGTGAGCACTTGGGCTGGGATTTAGCTCAGTGGGTAGAGCACTGCGCTGCAGTCTCTGAGGCCCTGAGTTCAATTCCCAGCACCACAAAAATGGGAGAAGGGCCTGGCAATCCACTCCCAAGGCAATCCGGAAGCACTCAGCCATTGAAAACCCTAAGAGGGTCGCTATGAGTCGGATACCTAACAACAACAACAACAACAACAGTGAGCATTTACAAGGTGCCAGACCTCTGTCTATGTTCTTCACGTAAATGATCTCAACTCACAACAGCCTTCAGGGGCTTGAGAGGACCAGTCTGTCATCAGCTCTGAGACGTGGCTCTTTCCCATGGAGCATCTTTTTATTTATATTTATATTTATATTTATATTTATATTTATTTATTTATTTAACTGAGGCAGGGTGTTACTGGTGGCTTTGAACTAACAATCCTCCTGCCTCAGGCTCCTGAGAGTTGAGATTAGTGGTGTGAGTCATGATGTTCAGCCATGTGGAACATAGTTGCCTTCCTATTTGCATAAGAGGGTCCCCACAGTCCTTGCTGCTTCAGGGAACAACCCCATAAGGATCATTTGGAAAGTGGATGGCTGTGTTCTGGATACCAGGCAAGGTCAAGAAAGCAGCATAGGACCTAAGTTACCATGATATTTCAGATATGAATTAAACTGATATATGGAATTGTTTACCCAACAAACATATAGTTAAATTTTTAAAAAAGGAGAGAAACAGAGAGAGAGAGAGGTGGGGGGCAGAGAGAGTGTCTATCTCAGTGTATAGACCAGGTTGGCCTGGAACTCTTTTTTTTTTTTTTTTCGGTACTAGGGGTTGAACCCAGGGCCTGGACCACTGAGCTGCACCCCCAGCTCATTTTGTAGATTTTATTATTTTCTTAGACAGGGTCTCGCTAAGTTACACTGACTGTCTCTGGTCTTGAACTTGCGATCCTCCTGCCTCTGCCTCCCCAGCCACTGGGATTACAGGCGTGCGCCACCACGCCGGCTGGCCTGGAACTCTTGATCCTCCTACCTTAGCCTCCCAATTTCTGGGATTACAGGTGTGCACCATCATGCCTAGCTCAAGATATCAGTACATCTTACAATTGACAGCACTATAGACTTGTTGAAATATGGCATTTTAAAGATGTATTTTACAGTTGGGGAAACTGAAGAACAGAAAGGTTGAGCAACTTGCTCAAAGTCGCTCAGCTAATAGGCAACAGAGCCAAGATGTGAACCAAACAGGCTGCGCCCAGAGTGCATGCTCTGAAGGCCTGCAGTGTGTGCTCCCTGGCCACCTCCCTCTGGCTCCACACTGTAGCTTTGGCTGGGCTCCCCCAGTTGGCTGATGTCTACTCCTGCCCATTTTCTAAGCTCATTGTCCAGCCTTGGCAGAGGGTCTGAGAAACTCAGGGTATACTTTCCTGTTCCATCAGTCCATTTCTGTTGCTAGTGACGACACAAGTACCATTAAATGATGGCAGCAGGAAAGGCCATCTAGGTGTCATAGGAAGGAACAGTGCCCACCGGGGGTTTACTGGTGAGAATGAGAGTTCCATGGGCAGACGATGAGACCTGGGGCCTAGGTGGCCATCTTGTCTTGGTAATGCCATGGGGACGCCCACCCACTTTCCCACTGAAATTCACACACTTTCGGTGTATTTCCTTTAAGTGGGCATTGCTGCCGTTTCCTCAGCCAGGCAGGTGCAGCTAGGTAGTTAGAAGAATTTCTGCCACTTCAATACCCAGATGGCGTTATTTGCCCTTGGAGCACTTTGAGTTTTCCTCTACGGTAATCAAGACACTCGTATGCTTACTGTCATAATTATTTGTTTAATAGCTCCCTTCTATTATGTCAAGTCCACAGGGCTGGGGAGTGGGGTTATTTATGCCTAGTATTAAGCCAGCATTCAGAAACCATGTGTTGGCCTGAAATTTTCCAGCCTGAGGGCTTCAGAGATCCTCTGACTGACTACACGGCACAATTTTATAAATGATATTTTATAAGCTACAGTCTGGTGAGAAAACGTGCCTTGTTCTTTGTCCCAGCAAGGAAGCAGGTACCAGCATTGCAACCTGGATTCATTTACTCCAGGTTCCTGGCTTCAGCCTGGAGGCCCAGGTCTCCCTCTTGGTCCCATTGTATATATCCTTCCTGAATATTCTACAGAGAAGAAGGCAGTGCCAGTTCATTACACCTAAATGCATGTACTTGTAAATGTCACTATGCAATGGTTCAGCTGAGGCTGGGTTGCCTGGGAGGAAGCTGAGCCACAGATGAAGGTCAAGGTTGAACCTGGCAAGAGAGAAATGGTGAGTGAAAGAAAACAGGGCGACAGCTTGGGGTGGGGGACCTGTGGCAGATGGAAAGGGAGATGAGCTGCCACCAGAGCACCTCCGCGTCTGCTGAGGACGAGGCCTCAGTACAACTCACCACCCTGTCCCCATACTGACCTGCATGTCTCACCTTCACCACAAGAGTTCTGCCTGGGCTGTTTCCTGAATGTTCCCGGAGACGTGACTGAAGATGAGGCTGCCGTTCGGATGTGGAGGGGTCTGGAGTCCCGTCCCCTGTGGTGCCTGCTGGCTGGAGCACTGTGCCCCACAGGAGTTGGGGCTGTGCGCCCCACCTGTGTGGTCTAGAAGTAGCCACTGTGAGTCCTCAGAGGGAGGCGGTAGAAGTGGCAACAAATACAAACTGCATGTTGTCCAGAAAAGATGTAACCGATGACAGCCTGTGGCTACCAAGTCCTGGCTGGGCTCCCTGTTCCTACAGAAACTGGACTGTGAGGATAGAGATGATGTGGAAACCTATTGGGGAACTGAAATTAACCCACCCAGTGAAGACAGAGGGGTGCCACAGCGATGCCAACAGCTCCGCATTTGCTGCTTGTCAAGCTAGCCTCCTCCTTGACTATGGTGGGCAGGGCCCTGGGAGAGAAAGACATGGGGTGGGGCAGGGATGGAATGGCCCAGCAGGACAGCCCCACCGCTGTTTCCTCTGCAGCATCTCCAGATGCCAGGACCTTTCATTGAAGGTGTGGCAAGAAGGACCAGGGGATCCCTCTGTGGGGTGTGTGCACAAGTATAAGGAATTGCGTGTGTGTACACACACACACACATGCAAATGCACAGGACCTGGCAAACAGGAGTCCACTTGAAGCCACCACATTTGATTTTATGAAAAGGAGATAAACTTACTAGCTATTTGTGGAGACCTGTGGTACATATGCCTGTGGCATCCGATTCCGTCAGATCTCGGAAACTAAGCAGGGTGGAGCCTGGTTAGTACTTAGATAGGAGACCTCCTGGGAATAGCAGGTGCTGTAGGCTTGGGAAAAGGACCCAGCAACCCACTCCCAAAAAACAATCAGCCATTGAAAACCCTATGACTAGCAGAGAAGCACTGACAATACTGTTTCTCCTGTTGTACGTAGGGTCGCTATGAGTTGGACACTGACTCCACGCACCAAGCAACAACAACATCATATATATGGGAAACAATGACCAATGGAAACAAGTGAAAGTCATGCGGTCAAAACTATAAACTAGGTGGGAGGAGCATCCAGGTGCATAGGCAGTGTCCTTGCTAAGAGCCTGGGTCATTCCAAGCTCCTTGAAAGGGTGGGAGCTCACTTGTAGCTTTGGACAGATTCATCCCCTACAGCGCTGGGAAGCCAGCCATGCATGGGTTTGCGTTGATATCACCAGCACCTCCTGAGAACGAATGATCCCAGTAAGATGCACAGCATGAGTGGAGGCGAGGAGCGCAGTGTTTGAAGGGTCAAGAGGAAGCTTCTAGGAGGCTTTGCTGTGGCCCACCTCTCTGTTGGTGGCAATGTCTGTGCCTACGTGGGAAGCAGTGGTCTCAGGGTGCTGCCCTGGCTTCTCCCCCCACTCCCACCACGCTCTATCCCGCAGCTGAGGAGTGAAGGTTTCCTAAGTGCACACCAGCTCCGACAGTTGGCACCTAGCAGTTCTGACTTCTCTCTCCAGTGACTCTTCTGGGTGTGGCTTTTGCAGTGGCCATTGGAAAAGCTAGGGCTGGTGCGCATCGTGGTAATAAGTCAGGGCGCTGGCAAGTCAGGGCACCTGGCAGTGTGCAAGGCCCTGCTCCCCTCCTGAGCCTCTTGGAAGTTGCCTCAGGAGGCCTAAGGGCCTCGTGTTCATTTACAAATGTTCATTGGGGAGGTGGGCGCTGTGATGCACACCTGTAATACTAGTGACTTGGGAGGTGGAATTAGGAAGATTGTGAGTTCGAGGCCTAGATAGCATAATTCAGTGAGACCCTGACTCTACATAAAAAATGGAAAAGAAGCTGGGGGTGCGGCTCAGTGGTAGAGCACTTGCAAAGTACACATGAGGATGTGAGTGCAGCCCCACAGTACTGCAAAAAACACCCCAACAAACTCCCCAAACCCCAAACAATGACAACAATAACTGCAACAACAGAAAAAACCCAAATGTGCATTGGGGGCTGGAGCTGTAGCTCAGTGGTAGGGCTTGCATCCATGAGGCCCCGGGGTTGATTCCTAGCACAGAAAAACACAAAACCAAACCAAACCAAACAAACAAAAAAGCAAATTGGCTTATCTGTTTGCTTTATAAAATCTGTGTGTTCTTTTAAAATTCTTTTTGGGTAAGTCTTTTCTTCTTTGTTTTTCATGATGAAACCATAAGCAAGTTCACTTAAAAAAAAAGGATAATCTCTTAAAAATGGTTCTATTTCTTTCTCTGGCTACTTGGTGTCAAGATGACAAGTGGCCTGTAGGTGTGGGGTCTGTGTAGGAAGTCTCCTACATGACCACACTGGGAATGTTTATTGTAGACAGGGAACTTTTGCCCTCTGAAGTCACCTCCTCCGAGTCACCAGTAGCTTTCTGATATTGTATCACAGGAAATTCCTGGTGGTCCACAAAGGCAGTCTTCTGAGTGCAGCTGCAAAAAGAGAGAAAAATAATTGCCAAGTGCGACAGATAGGTCTGGGGACCACGTAAAGTTTGGCTCAGCACCTGGGCCCTGGGAGATGCAAACTGGGAGGCTCTGAACAATGTCACAGAAATCCAAGGGACAAAGGTCAACCAGCTTCTCATCGTAATACTTTCAATGGAGAGAAAAAGGTGTTAGAAGATGTCTGTTGTGTCCCAAGAAGGTAGTAGGGAATTGTTTACTTGTGGCTTCTTTGAAGCTGTAGTAACTGAAGATCTCTCCAGCCTCCCTCTTACTTGGCAGTCCATATTATCAAGACCTCAGCTTCAAGGTCTGGATTAGACAGTAGCATGTTTGAAGGGTCGGGTTTTTTTCCCCCTGAGGTGCTGGGGATGGAACCCAGGCCCTTGAACATGCCAGGTAAGGGCTGTGCTACTATACTGCATCCCCACCCCACAGTATCAGATTTTGAATGAAAATGATCTTACATCAGTGATTGCAACTGAAAACATTAGCTCCAAATACTTTACGGATATTTCTGTATCACCCTCAATTCACTGTGTAGCACAGGCCAAATATTCTGATTCTCTGGGCCTCAACTGACTCATCTGTAAAGAAAGGATTTTCCAGACTCTTTACTCATCCAGATATAAGATCTTGGCATCCCAGGTCTTTTCAAAATGCTCCTTCCTAGGAAGGAGTCATACTGATTCTGGGCAGAACCTGAATGATGTGTCTTCACGGCATGCCTAGGACTTGTGTATGTCATGATTCGTGTGTCCTTCCCCTGAAATACCTGCCACTCTGCCTTTGTGGTATTAGAACTAGAATAAGGCCAGGTGCCATGGCTCACAAGTGTAATCTCAGTGACTTGGGAGGTGGAGGCAGGAGGATCACAAATTGAAGGCCTGAGGCAGTCTGTCTCAAAATAAAAAATAAAAAAGGGGGCTGAAGTGCAGCTCAGTCATAGAGTGCTTGTCTAGCATGTGCTGAGAAAAAAAAGGAATTGGAACAAGCAATGCCAGTCTGGAAGATAGCTATAGGTTGAATTAGAGATTAATTTTTCTAAAATAATAATAACTTTATTTGAGATTATTTCTGGGCTTTTGAAGATCACTTTAATAGCTATTTTTTTCTGAAGTCTTACCTAACAAATCTAGACTCTGCGTTAAATCTTTATTTTCCATCATTGTGTATGCGTGCGTGCGTGTGTGTGTATGTGTGTGACTTCATATGCTAAGTAGATCACTGGAGTTGGTCCACTGGCAAACTCCCTCTCCTTAATCAAACTTTGGTCAGGCTCTGCTGTATCCTTTTCCTCACTGGGCCTTGACTGTTGGACTTCTGTGTCCATCTTTGTATCACCCAATTTCAGAAAGAATCCAGAAAAGTTTGTTTAGCCTAAATCTCCCGCCATCAATACCTGATCGCCTGCCTCATTCCCATCAGCTCAGGCCTGATGTCTGGTTATCCCAGCCATGAGTCTGGTTATGTCACTTTGTCAGAATTCTCCCAACCCCTGAGGTTTGCTCTCAGTAATTTCCCATCCATTGACCACCACCCTGCTCCTTGGCTCCTTGGTGTACTGAGCTGAGTCTAGCTGTACACTGAGATCTCTTTTCCCCAATTGCAACAGTACTGACTAATCTCTACCTCTATACCCTGGCCAGTTCTGTTTTCACTCTGAACCTCCTTCAAGGCAAAAATGTACTTTTATGTTTTAGAAATTCTGCAACACAATTGGCCTGCAGGACACCTAAATGTCCCTATTTTTCTCCGTGCAATGAGATGGAAGACCCAGAAGTGGCATAAATTCACAGGGGCCAAGGCAGTCAAGATGTCGGGAGGGGATTCAATGGTCTTTGTGGCCTTCTCCTGGCAGCCCGCTGTTTCCAGCCATACAACTGGAGGCTGCTACACACCTCCCACCAGCCACAACAATTCGTGGAAATTAATAAATGCATTTATTGGGAGAGGTCATGGGTAAAACAGGAAAATCAGTCCCCCAGCTTCCCAGACAAATACTCTAGGATGGAGTTTCAATAGAAACCAGCGGCCTTCTTCACAGCACTGAGTATTTATAGCAAACACAAGTGGTTCAAGTTCTTAGGTAGTTCAGCAAGGTTAAGTACAGTTCTTGTATTTATTTACTTAACAAATGTATTTGGAGGTTTGTCTCAAAAAACAACAAGTACTAAAAATTTTGAAGTGAGAGGAGACTCAATTAATGTCCCTGAGTGTCCTCCTCTCAGACCATTTTCCTAACAAACCAGAATTGTTTTTGCTAAACATGGCATGAAGTTCAATGTGGGAAAGAATATGTTTCCAAGAAATGGTAGCTACATACAAAAAAGAAATCAAATCTCCTCCTGGCATCAGAATCAACTCAAAATATATCACAGACTTAAGTGTTGGAGCAAAACCCATTAGATTTTTAGCAGAAAATATATGGAGCACAAAATATATGAAGCACAAGCAACCAAAGAAAAAATAGATAAATAAGACTATTAAAAAGTTTGAGCTGGAGTTTAGCTCAGTTGGTAGAGTGCTGCTCTGCACTCTCTGAGGCCCTGGTTTCTATTCCCAGCACTGCAAAAATGGGAAAAGGACCTGGTAGCCCACTCCTGAAGCAATCTTGAAACAATCAGTCATTGAAAACTCTATGAGTAACAGAGAAGCACTGACATAGTGCTGGGCATGGCACAGAGTCAGGGAGTGTTTTGTTCTGTTGTACATAGGGTTACTATGAGTTGGAACCAATTTGACAGCACTTAATAATAACATATAAGAATTTAAACTTTTTCTACTGCAAATGACATATCAAGAAAGTAAGAAGACAAATCATAGATTGGGAGAAAATCCTCACAAATCACACATAAAAAACTTATATCCAGAACATATGAAGAACTCTTACAAATTAATGACAAAAAGATAACCTAATGAAAAATGGACAAGAGATCTACATATGGCAATAAGCACATGAAAAGATGCTCATCATTAGCCAGTAGGGAAATAACAGGTTAAACCCACAATGAATTGCCACTTCAACCCCTTCAGGATGACAATGATCAAAAAGGCAACTGATATGAAAAGACAGTACACTTGATCTTAGCCAAAGGGCTGAGAGTAGAGAAAGAGGGAAGGGTGGGGAAAGGTCCGTCAATGGGTACTCAGTTGCAGTTTGATAAGAGAATAAATTCTGGTGTTTAATTGCTCAGTAGCATTACTATAGATAATAATAATATATTGAATATTTCAAAAAAAAGCTAGAATGAAAGATTTTGAATATTTTCACCACAAAGAGATGATAAATGTTTGAGGAAGTAGATGGGTTTACCCTGATTTGTACAACAATGTCCTTAGCAGTGTTATTCATAATAGCCCAAAACTGGAATTAACCCAAATGTCCCTCAAATGATGAATGACTAAACAAAAAGTAATGTGTCCACCAGCACAGTGGAGTACTAATATTCAGCCACAAACAGGAGCAAAGTGCTGATACATGCTACAATATGAATGAACACCATAGGAAAACATGTTGTGAAGCCAGGCACATGTTGTATGATTCTCTTTTTATGGCTTGTCTACGATAGGAAAATCTATAGGAATAGTAAGTAGATGAATGGTTTTCTAGGGCTAGTGTGTGTGTTTGTGTGTTGAGTTGTTGGAGGAGTGACTGCTAATGGGTTTCTATTTGGGGTGATGAGAATATCCTAAACTCAGATCATGGTGATGGTTGTCCAATTTTATGAATAATACTACAACTAAGTGGGTGAATTTTGGGTTATGCAAGTTATATCTCAATAAACCTTTCAAAGTAACTAACATGTGGGTAGGTAAGTGATAGGATATTAATGATGCACTTTTGAGGCCTGCTGTGCAGGCTCCTTTTTCTCCCCCTCACCACCACAAACATCTCACAATCTATTTTTAAAGTTTAATATTTATACATTAAAAATTGACACTATATAAGACACTCACTCTAGTTCTTTTCCTTTATATATCTAAGATATACACTCACCTACATTCATGCATTAGCATTTTTACTGTTTCATTTTGCCATTGCAGAGTCTGATTTCTCTTGTTCCCTTTAACACGAGTCATTGCAGAATCTTCTTTGTTACCTGTAGCTGGTGATGGCAGCCATGAGAAGGTGTCTTAGACTTTCTGCTTGCAGATTGTGGTGGGACACGGTTCAGGTTAGTGAGATCTGGGATCTGTCACTATATTCATGGAGTGGACAGGCTGACCGTGGCTGTTCCCAGCAATGGCTGAGCACAGCGGGGCTTCTAGGTCCTGCTCCTGGGATGCCTCTGATGGGTCGCTTTGGACCTAGAACTCCCCAATAGCCTTGCTGAAACTTTTCCAGAACTACACTGAGGTCTCAGTCCTCCAGCCATCTAACTTTCCTATCCTCACAGAGTGACTAAACTGCACAGGACACCATCCTCACCTGCTCCTGGGAGGTTGACTGTACTGGAGCCTTGAACCTCTCAGGGCTGTGGCCAGCACCTCAGCAGCCTTGACAGGTTTACAGGCTACAATGTTGTTGTTCTAGTCTGATCAGCCAACCCCTGCCAGACCATTGTGGCCTGTAAAACTCATCCGTGTTTATGTTTAGTTTTCTGGATGATTTGCATTCTAACAATGAGGACCCTTTTTCTGCAAAAGGCACTCACAGGTGGCCTAAAAGTCAAAGAATTTGATGGAGTATCATTTCTCCCCATGATTCACAGACATCCTCTGTTGTCCAGCATTGAAACTGCCTTCTCGAAGCTCAGCTAAAAACATTTCTAGCCCTCCCCTGTTAGTTACTTTTCTGTTGCTGTGAAAAAATACCTGACATAAACAACTTATGGGGAGAAAGATTTATTTTGGCTCATGGTTCAGAAGATTTCAGTCCACAGTGGCAGGGGAGCAAGGCAGAGCAGCAGCAGCAGGGCCTGTTGTAGAGGACTTCACATCATGGTGTCAGAAAGCAGAGAACATTTATTGGAACCAGAGGTCCTGGTAAAACCTCCAAATGCTGGCTGTTAGTGATCTACCTCTGCAAGCTAGGTTCCACTTCCCAACATTCCACAGACTCTACAAACAGCACCTCTGCCTGGAGACCAAAGGTTCACATACATGATCTTTGGAGGACATTTTATTTATTTATTTATTTTTAACTTTTTTATTAGCAATCTTTAATGTACAACTTACTGGGTCTCCTTACAGCATTTCCATACATGCATTTCATTGTACATTGCTCATGTTAACTTCCCCCTTACCCTCTCCTGACTCTCCTCCCACTCCCTGTCCCTCCCCACCAATGGTCTCTTGTCTACTTGCTTATCTTTTTTGTGAGTATGTCTATCTATATATGTACATCCCAATTTTGCCATAAGGGCAAGATACATGATATATATATATTTTCTCTCATTACCCTTTCTTCTTTCTCCCTCCCTCTTTTCTTTAGTCCATTATCTTTCTCTACTTAAATCCTGTCAGCTTTCATGTTTACATGTTTACATGTTTTAATAATGAATATATATTAAAGTCTAACATCCACATAAGAAAGCAAACGCGGTGTTTATCTTTCTGGGTCTGACTTAATTTGCTTAAAATGAGGACCTCTGGTTTCATCCATTTTCCAGAGAATGCCATAATTTTATCCTTCTTTATGGCTGAATTAAATTCCATGGTGTGCCAGGTGTGGTTGTGCATGCCTGTAATCCCAGTGACTCGGGAAGCAAAGGCAGGAGGATCTCAAGTTTGAGACCAGAGGTAGTCTGAGTAATTTAGTGAGACCCTGTCTCAAAAAGTAAAAAAAAAAAAAAAAGGGGGCTGGCAATTCAGCTCAGTGGTACAGGACTTGCAAAGCATGCAAGCACGAGTCCCTGGGTTCAATCCATGGTGTATATGTAACACAATTTCCTCATCCACTCATCTGTTGATGGACACCTAGGTTGATTCTATAGTTTGGTTATTGTGAATAACACTGCAATAAACATGGATGACCAGGTATCTCTATGATATATTGACTTACTTTCCTTCAGATCCCAGGAGTGGGATAGTTGGGTCATATGGCAGTTCTATTTTTAGTTGTTTTGAGTACCTCCATACTGATTTCCATAGTGGCTGCACCAACCTGCATTCCCACCAGCAGTGTGTAAGAATTCCTTTCTCTCTGGGGGATATTTTAGATCAAAACCATAATACCACTCTTTCACCTTTTCCTACTCCGCAGCAGGCTGTTTGGTCACTGAATTTGACTGTGCCCTGAAAGGAATATCTTCTCTTGGCTGTTTCCTGGGTAGTGTCAAGGAGAAAGAGGTAGGAATTATCATCAAGAACTGTGAAAGCCTAACCTACCTTCAGGCTACAGTGATCCTGCCATAGTTCCTTGAGTGCAGAAGACCTGAGACGCCTGGGTCAGAGACAGAGGACTTTAGGACTCATGGCAATTGCAGTAGCCAGGGTTTTAGTATTTTTTGTACAAGTTCCCTGAGTCAAGGTCACACAGGGTAATGGGATGGGGGTCAGGTAAAATCTGAGCATGCAGTAGATTGTGTTCAGGAAAGGAACCCCAAGGTTATGGAGACTGGATCTCCAGTATTGGGCAATGAGCTTTCCCTATCTTTGACATAGAGATGCACATTATTACTTTGAGAAGTCAACAACATTGTCCTTTGCTTTAGATAGAAGCACTACTCCAAGGCTGTTTTCTAGACAGGTATTTTGGAAAACAGGATCTAGAACACAGGGAGCTAGTGCCTTATTCACAAGATGCAGAAAGAAGCCTTGACAAATTGTATCCTAGTAGAACTACTTTGAAAATGTGGAATTCTGCCCTTGTAATAACTGCACACAACACTCCTTTCTCTCCTCAAAATGGCAGTTTCAGGCTGGCAGGGTGAGACAGCCTCTGGGGTCAGCCCAGTCAATAGGGTGGCCTAGGGGATTCAAACTTAAATCTGGCTCAGCCACCTGGATGCTCTAGGTCGGCTAAAATGGCTCTAATTCATAAAGACTCTGAGCATATGGTTGAGTACACTGCTTTTCAAGCCCTCCTGTGGTGGCCCACATAGACCCAAGGGCAGGAATAAGTATCATTATGGGCTGGATTGCATCTCTTTAATTTATATGCTGAAGTCTTAACCCTTAACATGACTGTTTTTGGAGATAGTGCCCTTATGCCCCTCAGTGAGGTCATAAGGATGGGATCCTCATCTGATAGGGCTGGTGTTCTTATAAAAACAGAAAGAGACATTAGAGCCCTTTCCCTCCCCCATTTAAGTACAGGGGAAAGGTCACGTGAAGATGTAACAAGAAGGTACCATCTCTAAGCTAGGAAGAGGGATCTCACTGGAAACTAATCCTGGCAACTTGATCTTGGATTTGTACCTTCCAGAGCCATGAGAATATAAATTTCTGTTGTTTATGTTACTCACCCAGACTAGGGTGCACAAGCTGACTATACAAATGCCCTCTGCACAACTTATAAAACTGTCCCTCTTATACTTGCTCCTTCCAAAGACAGGTCTTGGCGTATGGATATAATTGGGGAAAAGATGAAGGTGTAGTTACTGGAATGGGCCACACTGATTTCGAGGTAATAGAGGGAGAGCAACTCTCCTGAAACTTAGGAAGGGACCACTTAGACCTCAGGCAGTGGGGAGTGAAAAGTATTGATGGTCTTTCCCTGGAGCTTTTCTCAAAAAGGAAAATGGCCTGCAGAAGATGTTTTACAGTGCTGCAAGACCTGAATTTAAGGGTTTTGGGTCCATATTCTCTTCCAGATGGCTCCGATAGTGATTTGATCACCACCCCCCTTAACCTGGCTGAGAAATCTACTGGAAATAACAGAGGAGGTCTTGCTAAGTTACCTCCGCACTACTGATGTCTTTCCCCTTCCCCATTCCTGCCGCTGAGACCTATTATTCTGCAGGGTGAATGAATGCTGCTTCACTGGTGGCATGACAGGTGGGACTGGATGCCTTTCTGGCAGTCATTCCAAGTCAAGCATTAGAACTGATTATTCATGCTGAACTGGGAACTGTGGGTCTACCAGCTGGCCCGGAAGCCATGTGGCATTGGTAATCTTTTCGTGTACAGTCCTCTGTCCTCCCTGCTGAATGATGGAGGTCTTATTTGGCTGGCTCCAACAACTATGATCTTTCTTCCCAGGGCTAACATATGCCCCCTTGGTATTGTCCTTCTAGTCTGGAAGTCAGATGCTAGTTGGCCTTTCTCATGATGGCATGGGGACTTGTAGCCTAAGGGTGGTCAGAAGAGACCTTCAAGTGTTTAAGGAAATCCCGTCAGGAGACCATGTCAGATGCTTGTGGAGAGCTTTGCAGGAGGAGCTCCCTTTGTTTCTCCAGCAAGTGTTCTGGAAGGACAGCTGACTCATTATGTATGTGCACCATGGAGGAAGTGTTTCCTATCAGGAGAAGCATCCCATGAGAACAGGTGGTATGGAATGCAACCTTGTCCCTGAAAGCCTAACTCGAATAGTCTAAACTCACTGGTCAGGGCTGGTGATGTAACTCAGTAGCAGAGTGCATGCTCATTGTGCACAAAACTCAGTTTGATCTCCAGTGCTACAAAAACAAAGCAGAACAACTGAAACTCCATCTTCCGCAACTGAAATTCCATCTTCCGCAGTGCTCCCCACAAATCCCCAAATTCGCTGACTGGGGTTGTTATGGTTGGTGGATGGAATTGCCCTAAGCTTTCTCCCTCTGTACCTGGATTAATACCCAGGGCCAAGTTATAGGATTAACACAGAAAACTAACGAGAGCTCCACCTGGATTTCGCAGACATACCCAGGTGGGTTGTGGCAAACATTCAGCTGATTGTATCCAAACCCCTGAGAGGCATGGATGAAGTCAGCACTTCACTGCCTAGCCCTAACCTTGGCATTGCTGCAGGGGCAAGTAGGTGACAAGGAAGGCGCTGTAGGATGTGGGGTTAGGGCATGACATTTTGTGAGCATTACATGAAGGGTTTTGAGGCCACGAGGTGGATGCATTCATCTTCTTGGGCTGACGTAACAAAAATACCTAAGGCTAGGTACTGTAGATGACAGGTATTTATTTTCTCACAATTCTGGAGGCTAGAAATCTGAGGTCAAGGTACTTTCAGGATGGGCTTCTAATGAGGCCTCTTTTCCTTGCTGGAAGGTGGCTTCTTCTTGGGTCCTCACGTGGCTGTGACGTGTGCACAGAGACAGTGAACTCTGGTGTCTGCTCCACTTCAGAGGACACTGATTCTGTCAAATTAGGACCCACCCTTCCATGGTCTCATTTAACTTTAATTACCTCCACAAAGGTCTTATCTCCAAAAATCGACATGCTGGGGCTATAGAGCTTCAACCTCAGGATTTCTTGGCAGACATAATTTAGTTCATGACAGTGAGGACTTAGATCTGCTGCCTGAGGTGGGAGTTTGGTCCTGGAAGACCAGTGGATCAGGGTGTGACTTTGGCTTTCCCTCTAAGTGGCTGCCTGATCTCTGACCAATCACCAATCACTTATCCTCTCTGGACCTTGACTTCTCCATTTCTAGACCCTATTAATATTTCCCGTCTCACAGGGAAATAAAAGGACTGATCTGAGATGGTATATATACCTCAAACCCAATTCTCAGTAAATGTTGAGTACTCTTTTTTCTGGCAAACTAATCGGAATTCAGGAAACAGAAACTGGCATCGTAGGGGTTGGGGATGCAGCTCAGTGGTGGAGAGCTTGCTTATCATGTATAAGACAGAAAAGAAAAAAAAGGAATAAAAAACTAAAAACATTAAAACAGAAACTAAAAAAGAAAGGAAAAGAAACTGGTACTGTAGTTACGTCAAACAGGCAGCTCTGGCTGGGTACGGTGGTGCACATTTGTAATCCCAGGGACTTGAGAGGTGGAGGCAAGAGGATTCACAGCTGGAGGCCAGAGGCAGCCTGAGTAATTTAGCCAGATCCTGACTCAAGATAAGAGGCAAAAAATGGGCAGAGGGTGCGGCTCAGTGGTACAGTGCTTGCTTAGCGTGGGCAAGGCCCTGGGTTCAATCCCTAGTACCACAAAACAAACAAACAAAAACAAACAAACAAGTAAACAAAAATCCAGGCAGCTCTGCTCTTGGACTTCGTGTGGACAGAAAGCTAGCTAGTGGCATTATACAGAGACACTCTACCATTTCCCTGAAAATTTCAGCGGCCGCACACCCTGATCCCACACAATATTAGATCTTCAAGCAGACATTGGGCAAGAGTCCCAGGCCCCTCAGACATCCTTCGCTCAATCAGGAACTTTCCATAGCTGTGGGGTAGGAGGGAAAAGTGCCGAGTCACAGATTCATTTCCTTCTGATTCTGTGTGGCTCTTATCGTGTTCTTCAGGAAACATTAGCACACCCAGCTATTAATAATGATGGTGAAATGAAGTTTCTGACTAAATCCGGGCTGGAGGTGAGGGTCACCTGCCTGGCTAACCTACACCTCTATCTACCCAGGAAGGAAGGGCCCTATTGAGAGGCAGCCTAAGGAGATAGGAATGTGCAGTGCACTGAGAATCCCTCCTCTTCACACAACAGGGCAGCCCATGCCTCCTGCAGGCCACAGCTGGGCGGGAGGTGGGGACGCTGCTGCTATTAGATTTTCCCACCCAATTTCAAAATCCTTTAGCAGGCAGAGTGAAGATAACAAAACAGTACTGGGGACCTTACACAGAGAGAGCTCACAAACCGCCTCAAAACCCGGGGAAAAGGACTGGTGTAGGTCAACACAAGCCTGTTCTTATCCCATTGGAACAGATAAGGCGCTCTCCCTGTAGCCTTGCCTTCATCCTTAGGCCTCTCTCTCTCTCTTTTTCATCAAAGCCTGAGATTCACTGATGAATGCTCATCCCTTCCTGCACCCCTTCTGCTGGCCCATGTCCCCTCAGCCAGCTTTCCCAGTGTTGATGAGCTGCGGTACCGCCGAATAATGATTTCTGTTTGGTGCCTAGAACTTTCTGGAATTTATGGTTACCAGGGGCTGGGATTTAGCTCAGTTGGTAGACCTCTGTGCTGCAGTCTCTGAGGTCCCAAGTTTGATTCCCAGAACCGCAAAATGGGAGAAGGACGTGGCAACCCACTCCCAAGGCAATCCTGAAACAGCCATTGAAAACCCTATGAGGGTCACTATGAGTCGGACTCGACTCGACGGCACCTAACAACAACAACAACAACAACAACAGGGACTCTCAAGAGAGACTGATTCTGTTTTTTTCTCCCAGATGAAGCACCGCTCTGGCTGGGCCTCAAAATGCAGAGGCTGTTTTGGGCAATGGCCTGTGTTTTGGGGCTCAGAAGCTCACGACTTCATCCACATCTCAGATAGAAAACTTCACGCAGGTGAAGGAATGTGTTGTGCCATTGCTCACGTTCAGCTTGAACTCACATAAGGGAAAGTTCACTACAACTATTTTTGGTCCCTTCCCCTTATCGTTCTCATTCTTGAGAAGCTTTCACAACAATTAAATGTCCAGCATTCAGATTAGGTTGTTGATTAACTCAAGAACCCCAGGAAGAATGGCTGCTGCAATCTGTTACCACAAACAGAGGTGTCAGGAGACTGGGGCTTACCGAAGCAATGCCCTTGGACACGTCACCCAGCGTCTGGAAGGGCACCGTTCAGCACAGTACTCATTGGCTGCATGTGGCTTTTGAAATCTAACCTGAGTTAAAATGCAAAATTCAGTGCTTCAGTTATGCCAGTCATCACATGTGGCTGTAGCCACAGTATGGGGCAGCTGGATGAAGGACATTTCCATCACTCTGGTTTTGCCATCTGAGAAGGGAGTAACAAAGGTCTCAGATATTACATGAGGTGGTGCACTTAGGAACACTTCGTACACCGTGAGGTGTGGTCACACTTATGTCAATGTCATTAGCTGTGACTTGGCCTTTCCATAGATGTAGAGTGGAGGTTTTATGAAAAAATCTGACTTTTTCAGTGTCTGTCCTTCCTTCCTTCCTTCCTTCCTTCCTTTCTCTTTCTTTCCTTCCTTCCATCTTTCTCTTTCTTTCTTTATTTTCCTTCCTTCCTTCTTTCCTTCCTTCCTTACCTTGCTCCTTCCCTCCTCCCCTCCCTCCTTCTTCTTCCTGCAGCCCTGGGAATGGAACCCAGGCCCTCACACATGCTAGGTAAGTGCTTTACCACTGAGCTGCCCCCCAGGCCTCTTTCAGCATGTATTTCTAATGTTTTTCCAAGTCAACTCTATTTCTCCCATTATAATCAGTAATGCTGAGAATCTGCATGCCCTGGGCAGGAAGAGAGTAACCTCTGTCCTCTCTAATTCCTGGACTCCTGTCCTTGGTTGATAAGTACTCCTTGGGAACAAGTTCTCCAGGGCTGCTTCTAACCCCAGCCCTCAGCTTCTGGATGTGAAGCAGCACAGCACAGCACCATGTGTGTGTGTGTGTGTGTGTGTGTGTGTGTGTGTGTGTGTGTGTATGTGTGTTAGGGACACAAGCTCTCCTTTCCTTGCCCTACTGTCACACACGGGGCCCCAACAGCCCACGATCCCCCCAGGCCTGTCTAGTGGAGTGTGCCGTGTTGTGTTCTGAAGGATAAGGGCTTTGGCTAGGTCTGGGCTGGTTCTCGGTTCTGCTACTTCTTAGTGACTTTGGCAACTTACTTAACTTCATTGAGGCAAATGGAGGTAAGAGGCACTACTTTGTAGAATTGTAAGAACCCAATGCTCTGAAGGGCTGTGAAGCTTAACACAGTGTGGGGTACACAGGATATGGCACAGAGCTAGTACCATGAGAGACTAAAGCTGTCCTCAGTGCCAGGAGAGATGGCATTTTGCCTTTCTTTTGCAAAGCAGTGGAAGGATATCAGACATAACCCTGTCCAATCTGTTATCTGGGACTAAACAGTTTCAAGCAATGTGCTAGCTACTACATGCATGTTGCAGTAAATATTGTTGCTTATCCCCCTAAAGCCATCTTTCCTTCCTTTCTTTGCTAGCAGAATCCAGATTTAGGTGTTTGGTGTCCTGGGTGTTGAATATTCATTAGTCAGAGCCATCAGGTTTATATTCAACTTGCCAGTGCCTCTTATAAGAATGTGACTACTTTTGACAATGGAGACAGAGGAAGTGAAGAGAAAGAATAGCTCTGAGGAAGCCTTACTTGCCCAGAAGAATGAGAGAAAAACAAATGGGAAAACTAGGTCCTATCCTTTCACCCAATGTTGTTAGGCCTGTGGAGGAATGATTGGACCTGTGGCCATCTCGTTTCTACAAGGGGACAAGCTTGAAGACCAAAGCCAACATGCCCAGGTGGCAGAGGGAACAGATGGGAAGAACCTGGGTCCTCAATGACGTCCTCTAGCTGCTGTCTTAAACAGTCTCAGAATCTATCTGTTTTGGGACTTTTAGGTGAGATGATAAATTAAATTTAATAATAATAATAATAATAATAATAATAATTATTATTATTATTATTTTATTATTTTGGCTACTGGAGTATTGAGCCCAGGGCTTCACATATACTTTGCAAGTGCTTTACCACTGAGTTGCACTCTTAGCCCATTTTGTACTTTTTATTTTGAGACGGAATCTCACTGATTTATGCAGGCTGTCTCTGGCCTCAAACTCGAGATCCTCCTGCATCTGCCTCTCAAGTCATGGGGATTACAGGTGTGCTCCACTACACCCAAACTACTTTTCTTTCTTTAAATTAAACTAAAAGTAGAAATCTTCTATTATTTTCAGCTGACAGAACCCTACATAATTTACCATATAATTGTTGTTTGTGATTTATTTATGTGTGTCTTATACTTCTTATTCAGCTCTATATTTTTCTTGGATGTCCTTCTTTCTTATTCAGTCTCCCATCACCTAATTCAGCCTCTTGCATGCAAAAGATGCTAATATGTAATTTTTAGATGAGTATGGAAGTGAAATATGGCCCCTAAAATTATGGGTGACTTCTAGTGAGCTTCTGCCACAAGATATTAAGATAGAAGTTTGGTAGCGAGGGAAGGGGTGAGGCTGGCCAGTGCTTGGGTAGATTCTGCCTTTTCCCATTCTGTGTGGACAGAAGGCAAGGCTCCTCGTGGGAGCTCTGCCCTGGAAGGTGGATATTATCATTGCCCCTTTCCTCATCGTTTATCCCCACACATCCGGAGAGTTGCCAAGTCCTTGCTATATTATCTTGGCTTTTCAGCTTATCCACGGTAAGTAGGTTCTGGGGGAGGGAAACTGTTTTATGCCCTCCAAGCAAATGAAAGTGTTCAGAGACAGAAAGCACACGCTGCTCTTTCTCGAAGGAGTGTGACTTTTTGGGGGGAGGTCAGCTAGGGAAGCGACATCAAGGTCAGCAGGCTGCTTGGGGGACACCCATGTGGGAACACACAGATGCAGGGTGTGGAGATCGGCCCCATGTGTCCCCAGCCCTCTAGGTGATGCCTCTCTTGGCCTCGCTGCCCTCCTCACTCCTGGAGCTCGCTGTGCCCCTTCTCTGCAGCCCTCTGGGCTCCTGTGAGATACAATGGCACCCTGAGGGGTGTGTCCTCTCCTGACCTGAGCCGCAGGACTTCCTCCTAATTAACATTGCCCAGGCCCAGCGCTGGTCCTCCCAGCAGGCCTCAGGGCAGCTGGCCCAGTCTCCTGGGAAAGTTATCCTGGAACAGTCTTCAAGAAGAGGACCATGACTTTCTGCGGGACGAGAGACAGTGGACATGTGTCCCCACACTGATCTCAACAGTGGTGAGTCCACAGGGAGCTCCTGTTGCATCATCCCCCTGAGGGACCCCTCCCCACATTACCATGCTCCCCTGAGAGGGTGGGCAGAGGTTTTCAGGACAAGTCTCAATGGCTGTAACCTGAGGGATTCCATCCTCAAGTTGAGAAGCTCTGGCTTTTCACCCAGATTTGAGAAGAAAGGAATGAATATGAGAGGAAAAAAGTATACCCAGGAGGGGGATGAAAGAAAAAACAGGCCAGGAAAGAGTGCTTGCTGAAGAAAAAATGGAAATGAAAGACAAAATGATTGTTCAGAGCTTTAACCAGGAAGAAACAACCACGACTAACTCTGACACCAACAAAGGTTCACATGAAAAAAGAAAATAAAAAATGGCCAATAAAACAGAAAAAAAGAAGTAGGGATAAACCAAAGTAAAGAAGAAAAGGGTATTATATGAGGAGACCGGCACACGTCAACCTGATTGCTTTTACGAAAGTGATTTTTCCTCATCTATTTTAAGAATAGTTTACTGCCTAATAACTGGTGTGTGTGCCCGTTTGTGTCTGGGTATATGGTGCTGGGGATAAACCTGGGGCTTTGTACATGTTAAGAAAGCACTCTGTCACTGAACTACAATCTTCAACTGCTAGTGGATGTTTTTGCTAGATTTTTCAACATACTAATAATGTAGTGGGCTGGGATTTAGTGGGCTGGGATTTAGCTCAGTTGGTAGAGTGCTGCGCTGCAGTCTCTGGGGTCCCAAGTTCAATTCCCAGCACTGCAAAAATGGGAGAAGGACCTGGCAATCCACTCCCAAGGCAATCCCGAAACAGTCAGCCACTGAAAACTCTATGAGGGTCGCTATGAGTTGGATACTGACTCGACGGCACCTAACAACAACAACAACAATAATATAGTGAGAGAAAGACCAGGCAGTCCACTCCTGAAATAATCAGCCATTGAAAACCCTCTGAGGGTCACTATGAGTTGGAGGTGACCCAAGGGCACCTAACAACAACAATAATAGTATGCTCTGCCTCTCATGCCTGCAACCGTACCACTGTGATGTCCCATCCCATCAGATCTCGGAAGCTAAGCAGGCTTGGCCCTGGTTAGTACTTGGATGGGAGACCGCCTGGGAACACCAGTTGCCATATGCTTGGGAGAAGGACCTGGCAGCCCACTCCCCCCCAAAAAAATCAGCCACTGAAAACCCTATGAATAGCAGAGAAACATGACAATAATGTTTCATCTGTTGTACACAGGGTCACTATGAGTCGGACACTGACTTGATGGCACCTAACAACAACAAAAATGCCTCTCATGGTTCTTTTCCTCATAGAGAGTATTAGACATAAGCAGAGGTCTGGAGGGTATCTAGTGCTGACCCTTTCAGAGGAAAGAAGCCTTGGTCAGGGACACAGTTAGCCTAGGGGTGTGCAGCTTGTGACCCAAGAGAGCCAGGACCTGTTGTCCCCACACCAAGGATCTGAGGGCTTTGGATGAGGCTCCCTCTGTCCCCTAAGGCCTCTCCATTTTCACACCTATTCCTCTCTCCCCTTCCTAGCAAAACTTGTCAATTCTCTGGGTCATTCTTACTGAGTCTCATAAATTTAAATAAGTATTTAAAAATTGCTAAATAACATTCTGTCACAAATATAAACTATTATTAAAAAAGCATTGCTAAGTAACACTGTAGCATGTTATAACTTAATAGCTTAATATTTATCGAAATTTCATACCAGGTACTGTGCCTAGTGTTACATATATAAACTAATTTAATCCTCATGTAACATCATGACATGTTATTGATTGAATGACTAACAATTTGGATAATATTTATAGATATTGTAGTGATGTGGGTTGGATTGCATTCCCATCTCCCAATTCATATGCTGAATTCTTCACCCCCATTACGTTGGAATATGATCTTATTTGGAAAGAAGGTTGTTATTAGGTAAGTTTTAACCCAGTATGACTGGTGTCCTTATAAAAGGAGAGTTAAACACAGACACAGAGAAGTATAGGGGGAAGATGATGTGAAGCCCGGAAGAAAATGGGCATCTCCAAGCCAAGGAGTGAGACGTGGCAGAGATCTTTCCAAGGTCTTCAGAAGACCTTGATCTTGGACTTCTGGCCTCCAGAACTGTGAAATGATAAATTTCTGTTGCTTAGTACTTTCTACCTCTGCTACCCTGTTATGACAGCCCTAGCAAATAAGTGCACCTGCTAAGTATTTTATAGTTATTGACTCATTTAATCCTCACAATCAAAGATAGGAGATATGGAACATGAACCAAAAAAAAATTATCAACCTAGCTTGATAAGCAATCAACCTAATTGAGAGTTCCATAAGGCAAAAGATCCAGTTTCTCCAACAAATCAATGGTGTGATTTTTAAAGCAAAAAAAAGAGGGAGAGAGGGAAATTACTGGAAAATAAAAGTGGCTTAAGAGACAGTAACTACATCTAACACTCAGACCTTATCTGCATTCTGCTATGACTCAATCAATGGTAAAAATACAGCTTCGAGACAATTGGAGAAATTGCCTATGGACTAGATATGAGATGATGCTAAGAAATTATTCATTTTAACAGGTGTGACAATGTCATGGCGGTTATGTTATAAATGCATACTCTACTTCCCAGTGAGGTGAAATGGCATGATGCCTGGGACCCAGGTTAAAGAAATCTAGAGAAAATGTTTAGGACACATAAATGGTGGGTCACCCCACTATGTCTATCTTTAACAATATGTTTGAACACTGAAACTCATGGAAGAAGAATAGAAAGGTTGTTGTGAGGGCTGGGAGGTTGGAGAATCAGGGAGATGTTGGTCCAAGGATACAGACTCTCAGTTATAAATTCTGGTACCTATGCAACAGCTTGCCTGCAGCTGTAGCCCTGTGGCATCGATCCCATCAGATCTCGGAAGCTAAGCAGGGTCAGGCCTGGTTAGTACCTGGATGGGAGACCGCCTGGGAACACCAGAAGCTGTAGGCTTGGGAGAAGGACCTGGCAACCCCCTCCCAAAAATCAATCCGCCATTGAAAACCCTATGAACAGCAGAGAAGCACTGACAATAGTGTTTCGCCTGTTGTACTCAGGGTGGCTATGAGTCGATACCGACTCAACGGCACCTGACAACAACAACAATCATTACATAATATGTATATATATCAAACTATCACATTGTACACTTTGAATATATACAATATTTATTTGTTAGTTAAATATTTGAAAATAAAAAATAACATACTCCCCCCAAATTTGAAAATGTCCATAATAAAAAGAAGAAAAAAATCTATGGAATTCTATTATTGATAGTTTTAGATAACAAAATGGAAGCTTCCAGAGGTTTAGCAAGTGCTTTGGAAGAGCTGAGCTGTGACCAGTCAACCTGGCTTCAGAATGCAATTGCACATAGGCATATTATAATATTAACATTGGCTGAGTGTAGTTGCCCATGCCTGTAATCCCAGCTACTCAGGAGGCTGAGGCCAAAGGGTCATGTGTTCAAGGCCAGAAGGAGCCTGTGCAATTTAGTGAGACTCTGACTCAAAACAGAACATAAAAAAGAGGCTGGCGGTGCATCTCAGGAATGGAACCTTTGCTTAGTATGTACAAGTGCCTGGGTTCAACTCCTACTACTGAAAAAAAATTAACAGGCAATGGCAAAATGATAAGGTCCTCTTATCCATTCTAAACCCATTTCCTGAGACTTACAGAGCCTACTATCCTCCCTGTTGAAGAGGGGAAGCCTGAAGTTGAGAGAGGGCAGGTGCTTGCTATAGGGTGCTGGGGCCAAGAGTGAAGTGCAGGTCTTCTGACTTTTAGTCAAAAGCAAACACCAGACCCCACATTTAAGAAGAAGGATTTACGGATGGGCTTCCAGATTACGATTCCCTGTGGACCATGTCCCCTCGATCAGTTCACTTACCCCTATGGGCTGCCCACTGTGTAAAATGTATGGCGTGACTCCATGTGCTGGACCAGCCTCCCAGAGCACCCCGAAGTGCGGTGAGGCAAGACTTTGTGAAGTGGCTGGGTAACTGCAGAAACGCCCCAGTGATGCCACTTGCCCTTGTATTTGAGCAGCATCATTTACCGGGATGTGGGGAGGGGGGATGAAGAGGAAAATGTGGCTAAGTGGCCTTCTGGAGTGGTCATTTCAGAGGCAAAATGGCACCCAGGGAGTCTGTCACAATATCCTCAGAAGTAC
>VMDO01009434.1:0-77298 GCA_007922755.1 Pedetes capensis | reverse complement strand
TGAATGGTATCTTTCCTGAAATTTCCTTCTCTTCTTCTTTGGAATTGGTATAAAGAAAGGCTATTGATTTTTGTATGTTGATTTTGTAGCCTGCAACTTTGCTGAAGGAATTAATTAGGTCCAAAAGTTTTTTGATTGAGGTTTTGGGGTCTTTCAAGTATAAAATCATATCATCTGCAAATAATGATAATTTGACCTCCTCCTTGCCAATCTGTATCCCTTTGATTTCTTTCTCTTGTCTGATTTCCCTGGCCAGGACTTCAATTACTATGTTGAATAGAATAGGAGAGAGAGGACATCCTTTTCTTGTTCCAGATCTAAGCGGAAATGGTTTTAGTTTTTCTCCATTTAATATAATGTTGGCTGTAGGTTTGTCGTAAATGGCTTTTATGAAATTAAGGTATAAATTTCACATTTCACTATTTCCTACCTACCTCACTCCCTTGCGGTTGTAAGGTTTTCAAGTGCTTATGAAATCTTCAGTTCCCAGAGTGAACTTCTATAGCCCACATGATCCAATGATGGCCAGATGTACTAATGATCAAGTTGCTGCCTCCATGTGACACTTCCAAATAACCCTTTAAAGACCTCAGGTTGCAATACAAATGCATTATGACTTGCAAGGAATGTCCATCATGGTCTGTTCTCTCTCTTCCTTTCCAGTGGCATTCTCTCATGTGTATTTCAGCCATATCAAATGACTTGCAGTTCCACAAAGGTCACATTGTGACCCCCAGCCCAGGACTTTGCCCCTGCTGGATCTTCTTCCTGAAATGCTCTTTGTGTTTCCTTCTCTCTTCCCTTCCCACTGCCATTCCCTTGAACTGACTAACTTCTTGTCTTTATGTTCTCATTGCTTTGGAATAGACCTCCAAACATGCTCCCCCTGCATTCTCCTTTTCTTACATCCTCCCATTTTACCACATTCCCACTGTGACTTCTTTAGCCAATTTTATGTGTCTATACACTAAACTATAATTGCATATTTTCCTGAATGTTTCTTCCAATGGACCATGGTTGTACACTTTCCTTGTCTTCAGGAAGTATGCCTTCCTTGTCACTGACTAGCCAATGGCTTATATAGTATGTGGCATATAGTAGGTGTTCAGTAATGTTAACCAACCAAAGAAAGTCAAAACTTGGAAATGGGAAGATCCCACAGGAAAGATGTCATGCTCAAAGGGCTTAGATGGAGAATTTAATGAAGAAACCCTTACAGGAAATTATCAAGGGCTGGTAAAACACTTGGGGATGAGAAAATGTGAGAAGTGTTAATCATTCCTATCTTTTAATAGTCAAGGATTAGAACTGGGAATGTGATACTAGAATCATGGGTAGGCAAAACTAATTGTTTTGGCTCTACATAAAATAATCCAGCTACCAGTATATTTATGACCTGTTAGGGAGGAATCTGGAAACAATGATAAATAATTTCCAAAGTCTCTATTACTGAGCCCCTTGGCCAAATACTCCAGAAGCCAGAGTACAAGGCAGTTTTATTATGTGGTCTGTACAGCCTCTAGGGGTGAACACTCTGTGAGGGCAGAGAGGAAAACAAAAAGATGGATCTGAAAGAATAGCAAGAATATCCACCTCAGTAAGCATGCATAACAGCTGAGGGAAATCTTTACCTGTAATAATGTTTTTGTTTTTAAATTTTGAAATGATAAATCACTATAAACTTTTCATATAAGGTTTACCTAAATTATCAATATTCTTATGCTGTGATTTCCATTTAGTGGAAAATGGTTAACTATTTACTAACCTACAGAGAGCTATCAAATCCCTGTCCTGAGTTGAGTTCTAGATAATTTTAACAAAAAGTAGACACCAGGTGAATGTGAAATAACAAACGAGTAAATGAGGTAATATGTCTGGCTAAAGTGACTAGGAAGTGGGAAGGAAGAGAACTGTGGGTTAAGTTTTGGAAAAATGAAATGAAAGGTGGGTTTTTCTCAACTGAAAGAATAGAGAAAAAATGAGCAATAGACAAAGATGAATGTTGTAAGATTCCTGCTTTTAAAGAAAGAGAGGGAAAAATAAATATGCCAGTATACTAAGAGCTTTCACATGTAATTGTTTAATTCTCACAAATCACCAGGACCATTATTATTATCTGTTTTTAAGGAGAGGAAGCCAAGATACCCAGTGCCTAAGGAACTCACTGGTTAGTGGTAAAACCAGAAAGTTATCCCACATTTTACTTTCAACATCTCATCCTTCAAGTATGCACCATACAGTGTTTTCAAGCATATAATGTAGGGGACAACACGTCTATCAACAATTACATTGCCCAGGACAGAATGTAAAAATGCTATCCCAGAGGTAGGATATGCAGTGGGAACACACAGAAAAGTGAAATCCTGATCAGGAATTCTGATACAGTTTTGTGCAGGTGATAACACATGAGCAAGTCCTTGGGAGATTTCCAACTATTTGTGTATCAGGTGGACTTAATGTGATTCAAGGGAAAGAACCATTTGATTTATCTTTGAAACATGGCACAGTGTCCATCAAAATAGTAAGTTCTAGTAATGTAACCAAAAATGAAGAAGGGGAAAATCACGTGGAGGTTGATTTGTTCAAGGCCTTGTAGTGAGTATGAGAGTGAGTTAAAGTGAAGGCTATGGTTGCTATGGTATAGGAGAGCTAGGTTGCAGAAGATTTTGAATAGCATAAAGCAGAGTTAGAAATTTCCATATGTATACAATAAGAGATTTTGTGCAAAGGACTGAAATTATGTGATCTGGAAAAACATACAAAAGGTTTTGTTCAGGAGGAGTGAGGAATGAGAGAGGGTGACCTCAGAGTAAACACCCCAACTTTAACAGTTTGGAAAATAATTATAATAATACCAATAATACAAAAGAATGGTAATAATACAAATGGGCTAGGTTATTCATGTAATACTACTACTGACAATGTAAAAAGATAGATCACTACAAAAAAAAAAGCTTAGACCTTAAACATAATTGGAATGCAAGGGTACATAGAAAAATAATCCCATAAAAAGACATGCAATGTAGAAGAGAGGCCTTTAGTGAGGTCATGGAAGAAGGGAGAAGTTATCTTTGCAATGTACAATGAAATGCATATATGGAAATGTCACAGTGAAATGCATGTCAGAATGAAACACATTAAATTGTACATTAAAAATTTCCAAAAAAAAAAACAAAAAGAAAGAAAAGAAAAAATGATGCTATCAAGCAAGCAAACAAACAAAAAGGCCTTGTTCAAGGAACAGTATGACATCTAAGAACTCCTTTCATGTGCTGTGGGTTTTCACTCAAGCAGATATTGGAGGACTCACAGAGCTCTGGGAATGAGAAGGAGGGGCCAGAGTTCAAAGATGTCATGTAGATAATCAATGCTATAGTTTAGATAGGTAAAAGAAAGGCAGTCTATTGGTATTGGATTTTAGGATGAAGCCCCAACTCCCAGATTTAGGCTCAGCCACCCCATCCCCAACATATCAATTAAAGAGTTGAGTAATGATGAAACACAGAGAAAGGAAATTTAATCTGTGCACTTTGAGAAGAAGAAAAGATCAACAAAGAAGTTCCATGACCCCTAAGCCCATCTTTTTGAGAACTTATATGAGCTTCATGTTTAAGTAGAGTAAAAGTTGGGGCAGGGGAAAGAGGTATGCATAATTAGATAGTCCTGATCAAGATGTCTTCAGAAAACTGTTTATCCTTGTTGGAGGGATTTGATTTACTTTCTTGTCTTACTGGATCCAAAGTGGCTGCAAGTTTAGAACAAGGGCTTGAGACCTTCAGATACCTTTTGGGGTCTGTAATGCTTTAAAGTAAAGGCACTTCATAAGTGTCCCTTCAACTGCCAAGCTGTGACTTTAAGATTTGAGCCTGAGTAAATGAAAAAAGTTACAATGTCATTAACTAAGGTAAGTTTAGGGGTAAAATGAGGGGTAGAAAATGGTAAATAAAATGATGAGTTTGGGTTGTCTATAGAAAGAGGTCCAGTGGGTGGTTGTAGCTCAGATTATTGGATAAGATTAAAGACACAGATTTTTGCTTCCTCCTCCACTTAAAAGTGGTAGCTGCTTCCATGGGATAGTTCAGATGGAATCATCAGGACAGAGAATGTGGAACAATATCACTGAGGATAAAGGCTTGAGGAGAACACATTTGTTTTAGATGGTGTCTCACCATAGCCCAGGCTGTTCCTGAATTGACAATCCTTCCGCCTTTGCCTGCCCTGTGCTGTGATTACAGGCGTGCACCATCACGCCTAGCCAAATGAATCAATACATGATGGAATACTAACTAAAGAAAATTTGAGAATGAAAAATTGTCAGATTCATTACAATAATATCTTCACTTTTTGCTACGTGATAATGCCCTTCTCTAAAACTTATGATACTAGATAGCCAATCCCTTCTACCAAAGCAAGGAAATGTACATATGCTATTATATTGACCACAAGTCTGTCTATTAAAGCATATAAATCATGCCTGTACTTTCACTTCTTCAAATGAGGTACATCTGAGTGTCAAGATGATTGGCATAATGCTAATGCATAATACCTAGAAACTGAGTTTATCTTCCAAGATCTTAATAGAGGATACTCCTCAGGAGGAAACCTTTCAGATTCATCATGCTTAAACCTGAAATCTGTTTACTTTTCATTTGTTCTTTGCCCTATCTATTTTTGTCATTTCCCTTTTTAATTATCAGGGATATTTATATGAAAAACAGGGTTCCTTTTTCTTGTATATATCAGATCTTGTGGTTGACATCTTGTTTCCTACTGTTGTGCTAATTATTAAAGCTTCAGTAGGATGTTTTTGCATATACTTTTCTTAAAGATCAGTTTGGAGGAGATTAGATGTTAAGGGAGGGGTAAGTAAATGTTGTTTGTTGTTAGGTGTCATCAAGTTAGTGTCCCACTCATAGCAACCCTATGTACAGCAGATGAAACACTATTGTCCTGTTTCTCTGCTATTCATAGGGTTTTTAATGGCTGATTGTTTTTTGGGATTGGGTTGCCGGGTCCTTCTCCCAAGCCTATAGCACCTGGTGTTCCCAGGTGGTCTCCCATCCAAGTACTAACCAGGCCTTGCCTGGTAGCTTCTGAGATCTGATGGGATCAGAAGCCACAATGGTATGGCTGTAGGCTAATAAAAACAGGATATTTATATGTATGGGGATGAAGGTGAAAGGGAGGCAGCTAGGGATAGTATGTTAAGAACTATTTCAGATCTAAGAGAGAATTAATGGAATTTCAGAAGGTATGAGAAAAGAAAGATTTGGTGAAAGAAGTGAATAAGGCCATCAGAAACCATGGCAATTGCAATAGAGGAGTAGGGGTTGGTGAAGTCAGCAACTACTGTTCCACTTACCTGTGGAGCTAGAATATACCTTCTCTTTGTGCTCTGGAAAGATGAGCCTTCTCCTTGTCATAGAACATTTGGGGAACTTCTTCATTGCGGAAAATATTCAAGACACACTTTAAGAGTTGACCAGCCATATCTATTGATTTACATGATTTCCATGAAGTTCAGTCACACAGAGATCTGTGAGGACCTGAAGGACAGAAGGGGGAAAAGTTGTGATCTCTAAGAGAAATTTAGCATGGGTGAAGATAAAACGTGACCCCTTGGCTGGACTAAGTAGTGTGACTTCGATGTTGATGAAAAGGAAGTATTTGCAAGTCAAGTTTGAAGCCCATTCTGAACATCCCTTTGCCTTCTTTTTCCTCATTGTCTGCATGTTTTGGGAAACAGGTTTGCAAAATAAAGTATCCTGTCACTTGGGTCCTTACCGTGCTTTCATAGGAAAGGCCTCTAACAGGGCTGCATTAGAACAGAGGAGAGGGTTTTGCCACTGGTCACAGAGGGACTGGAGCCCATAGAAGGCAGCAAACTACATGTCAACACTCTACGGGGGACTGAGCACAAGCTTTCAAGGACAGTGTCACTCGTGGCCTCTAGAGTATGAGACTGGAACTCTGTGGAGGTGAGAAGCTCATTTCCCACCAGGAAATTTTACAGAAAATAATGGGAGAAGAAGATCCCAGACCAAAGCTAGACTTCTTGCTAATCATGCAAGTGGGGGCTCAAGGGATTGAGGTAACTAGTGACGTTCCTCTATATGTACTACATTGGTAAATTCATCATTTTGTCTAATTGGCTTGGTATTATTTGGAAAGTGTGAGATCTTGTAAAAAAAAATAATAAAATGAACAGATCCACCAAGCATCTTTTCCATTCCATAGTCGAGATTCTTTCTCTTGGCCATCCTCTTCCCATAGGTAAGGAGAGAAGGAAGCCCTGACACCATTTGTGTCCATATGATGTCCTAGGTGCATTCTGAAAACCATCTCCTGAAAATACCCTCTGAACTTAGAGAACAGGCCAGCAAAATGGCTTTTTGCAGTTACAGCACATAGTCAACCAGAATGCATGAAATGCAGTGATGCTCCAAGAATATGTTGTTAATCCTTGTTGCTCCTAAGGGTTGTATGGCAGAAACTCTGATTCAGTTGTCTGTTATCTGTTAAAGGAAAAACAAAAGCAGTTCATTTCAAGTAATTGGGGAAAATCAGCTCATTTGCAAAGACTTACTTTATTGAGGGGAGAGGGACCTGGCAATCCACTCCCAAGGCAATCTCGAAACAGTCAGCCATTGAAAACCCTATAAAGGTCACTATGGTTGGATACCGACTTAAGGGCACCTAACAACAACAACAACTTTATTGATTCTCCTTGGTGACTTTCAGAAGCAATTTTAGATATCAAAAAGGATTATTTTTAACTTCTCTGTCTGCTCTATATGTTCAAGCAGAAAAAGGGTGAAACTTTAAGTATGTCCTTTTGTTTGCTCAATATTGAAGTTTTGTTCACTTGTTGTTGTTAGGTGCTGTCAAGTTGGTATCTGACTCATAGAGACCCTCTGTACAACAGGGGAAACACTATTGTCAGTGCTTCTTTGCTGTTCATAGGGTTTTCAATGGCAGATTGATTTTTGGGAGGGGGTTGCCAGGTCCTTCTCCCAAGCCTACAGCTTCTGGTGTTCCCAGGTGGTCTCCCATCCAGGTACTAACCAGGCCTGACCCTGCTTAGCTTCTGAGATCTGCCGGGATCGGATGCCACAGGGCTATGGCTGCAGGCTTTGTTCACTTAAGTCGTGTTAAATAGGTTCTGCTCTAGCATCAGATCTCACAAGCTAAGCAGCATCCAGCCCGGTTAGTACTTGGTTGGGAGACTAGAATACCATGTACTGCAGGCTTGGGAAGAGGACCTAGATGCCCACTCCCAGAAAAATCAGCCATTAAAATCTTTGTGCATAGCAGAGAAGCACTGACAATAGTTCTGGGCATGGCACAGTGTTGGGTAGTGTTTCATTCTGTTGCACAAAGGGTCCATAGGAGTTGGACCCAACTCTTATCACACCTAACAACAACAAACAGATGATGAGCACATAGGTAGGCTGAAGAGGAAGGTGCATTGCTATTAGGCCCTTCTCCCAAGCAAAATTCATTAGGACACCGGCTTCAGACCACCTTACCTTCTATAAGTTGATGGGAAAAGAAAGAGTTACAGCAAGAAAAAGTTGTATTGCATTATAAGTTTTAGAGGGATACTCCAATGAAAAAATCTGCTAATGTTTTGGAGATTCTCTTCCTTCCTTCTTTCCTGTCTTCCATCTTGTCTTGTTTTTTCTTTTTTCTTTTCCTTTTTTTCCTTTTCTGGTCCTTCCTGTTCGTTTTCTCTTTCTTTCTTCTCTTCTCACTTTCTTTCTTTGTATATATCTCTTTGATAACATCCCTTCTTTCATTTTATTCGTGCATTTTTGCTTGGCAAGTTTGCCTCCACTCTCACCGTGCTGCAGATGGACAGTGTAGGTTTAAGAACTATCTCACTGAGGGGGAATTACATTCTTCCTGTCATAACTGATCATTTAAAGATGAAACTCAATTATTTCTTATGTCTGGAAACTTTCCTGGATTGCTTGACCCTATTTTAAAATTAAACTCTTCTTCTGTTGTCCTCCTAAACTCACTGAACAGAAACAATTACAAAGTCACACTGTTGGGAAGTAGCCGGTGCTGTCTAGTTTCACAGTGCTGCCAGCCTCTATAATGCTGGAAAGGAATGCTGGAAAGGAAATTTCCAGCACTTGAAATATTCTCCATAGCACTAAAGAATACTACTAATTGTTGACAGCTAGTGTGTGCTGATTGATTATCATGCCTGTTTTTTTTATAGGTAGTATTAACAGGCAATGTTGGGGACTTATTAAGATGTGACATATAGAACCAGGCCTGCAGCCATAGCCCTGTGGCATCTGATCCTGTCAGATCTCGGACGCTAAGCAGGGTCGGGCCTGGTTAGTACCTGGATGGGAGACTGCCTGGGAACACCAGAAACTGTAGGCTTGGGAGAAGGACCTGGCAACCCCCTCCCAAAAATCAATCTGCCATTGAAAACCCTATGAACAGCAGAGAAGCACTGACAATAGTGTTTCCCCTGTTGCACAGAGGGTCGCTATGAGTCGGATACTGACTCGACGGCACCTAACAACAACAACAACATATAGAACCAGAGAGATTGTGTTCAAATCCTGTCATTTAATCCCTGTGTGCCTTTGGGCAAGCTACTTAACTATTCAAAACCACAGTTTCCTTCTTTGTAAAATGGACATGATTGTACCTCTGTAAATTGTTATTAGGACTAAGCCAGATAAGACTGAGATAGTAAAACATAATGCTAATTATTATACTTATTAGCCATCCCTTCTCTCCAAATGGAAGTATAATTCTTTTTCATTATTTTTATTTATTTATTTTTGTGGTACTTGAGGGCTGATCCCAGGGCCTTCCACATACTTTGCAAGTTCTCTACCACTAGGCTGCACCACCAGCTTTTTTTTTTTTTTTTGATTCAGGGTCTTACCAAGTTACACAGGCGGCATCTGGCCTGAAACTCATGATCCTCCTGCCTCTGCCTCTCAACTCACTGGGGTTATCAGAGTGTACCACTGCACCCAGTGGAAGTATAATTTTCAGTGCCCCACTATATAGTAAGGATCATCAACTCTGGAACACAGGCATAGTGAGACTGGTGGCTGAAGGCCAATGAGATGGTAATTGTGGTGATAAATTTTAAATTGTGGAAGATAAGTTTTAAGTCTCTACTCAAGAAACTGATAGGTAGTGCTGCTTTACATGGCATCCTTTGAGAAAGAGGATTATTTTATCACATTTCTCTAATTTTGATCTTTGGAAATCTAGTGTTATATATTAGTCTTAGAGAGCAATAATAAGAAAGCCTTTCTTAACCCCCACTCTTGGAAAAGAGAAAACAACTCAGGATTGTTTGAGTTCTATGTGCTAACCTTAAAGGCATTCCTCTCCCCACCCCTCCTCTTTTACTTTCTCTCCGTCCCACACACTCCCAAACTCATATCCCTCTCAAGAGAGCAGTTTAGCCACTTAAAGGATTATTATGAGGAATTATAAGAATATGATGGCATAAAATACTGTGTTATTTTAAGGACAGGTAAAATGCTCAAAATTTTGGACTTGTTTTCATTATCACTACTCCTAATAATAATTACTGTTATTAGTCAATAGTGAATCTCACTACTTTCTTTAATACCACTTATCACATTGTTAGCAAAAACAGAGAACTTCCTAATTCTGCCAGCTCCATACTAAACCACCAATGCCATTTCCTGTAGTGGAGTGCCCCCTAGCACCTCCATAAACCTCCTTAATTTCATCATTTTCTCTTTGAGGTCCAAAGAACAAATACCAAAAATATCAAAAGCCACTTTCTCTGTTTAGGGACACAGGCTTTCCATGTGTTTACTTGGAAACACATTCACCCCATACTGACCCGAGACTTATTGGTCTCACTTCACAGCAACTGGAAAACACAGGGACAAGATCTTTTGGACAGCCTATTCTGCCAGAAGCAAAGCAGGTGGCTTTCTCACAGGTCACAACTGAATTAAAAAATCCCATTAATTTTGTCAAGTCAACTTAATTCTCTTAACCAGCTAATGATCTTCCTTTGGAAGAAGAGCAGTGAAAAACTGGGATGACTTTTATTAGTTGATGTTTAAAGCTTTCTTTCTTTCTGTATTTGTCTCTGCCCCTCTCTCTTTCTCGTGTGTGTGTGTGTGTGTGTGTGTGTGTGTGTGTGTGTGTGTGTGTGTGTAACAGACATAGTGATCCAGAGTGATAGATAGAGAAGGAATGAGAACACAAGAGAGCATACCTGTCTGTCTGATTTTATGTTTACGAGAGTTTCACTTCTTGGTTTATCCCTGAAATGAAGAGACTTTGGCAGCTATCTTATTTCTATTTAATTTGGGTGGCCCACCTTGGCATTAGATCAAAGCTTCAGGCCCTCTTTAAAAAGCATCTGTGTGTCTGGGAAGAAGGTGGTAGGCTCATGCAGCAGAACCTCACAACGTATCTCTGAAATCTCTTTCTGAAGACAGGGAGGGTGAGGGGGAGGTGTGAGATACTTTAAAAATAAGACATGCTGCTAAATTCCCTGCCAACCTCCGTTCATGCTGAGTGGAATATAAGTAACAAGTATCAGATAGTTTCTCCAGATGTCAGCTATTTAAAGAGGCAAGTGCTAGAAGTTCTGTGGACAGCAATTGTTTTATCTGTGGTGAAGACAGTGATGGTAGTGTTGGTGAGGGTATTGAGGGTGATGGTGGTGGTGGTAGTGATGGTGGTTGTTGTGTAGTATTGGGAAGTGGTTGTTGACTTTTGTCCACAAGAGGGGCAATAAGAAAAATTAGATAAGAAATGACCTAATAACTCAGAAAGGCCATCAAAATCAGTACAAGTTAATACTTGAGTTTTCAATATATGAAACAAAAGGAACATGAAGAGCCTAAAATCTCAATTAAATTATATTATTCTTGAGCAATTGGCAAATAGGTCAAGAAATTGTACAATGAGATTTTTCAAGTTCAATTTTAAACTTTTCTTTACTATTTAACTTAATGGATTATAAGAAAAGGTTAGGAAAAAAGTTCTCCTTTGTTATGTTTTGAATACCAAAGGAGAAGCCTCCTTATAGGAAGTACTAGTTCATCTGTTTAAGATAGTAAAGCCTGGGAGAAAATGATAGGGTCAGGTTTGCTTATAATTTTCAGAATTTGTAGCATTGATCTCTATTTAGTTTCTGAAACAAGTTATTAAGTAGAGATAAGAGACATAGAATCACTTTAGGTTTAAGCACAGGCCTTCAGAGGGGGAGAGAGAGAGAGAGAGAGAGAGAGAGAGGCCTAATAAAAGAATAATACTATACATTCAAAATATAAACATGGGCATCTATAGAGAGTCACATTTGCATGTCTTAACCATATATATTGCCTGCAGCCATTCTACTATGGCATCCAATCCTGTCAGATCTCAGAAGTTAAGTAGGGTCAGAGCTGGTTAGTACTTGAATGGGAAAACACCTGGGAACACCAGGTGCTATAGGCTTGGGAGAAGGACCCGGCAACCTACTCCCAAAAAACAATCAGCCATTAAAAAGCCCATGAATAGCAGAGAAGCATTGAAACAATGTTTCATCTGTTGTACATAGGGTCACTATGAGTCACACAGTGACTTGACAGCACCTAACAAAAACAAAAATATATATACATGACTATATATAAAACTATATATGTATATATATGTATATATGTATATATATACGTATATATATGTGTGTGTGTGTGTGTGTGTGTGTGTGTGTGTGTGTGTGTTGGTGCTGTGTCAGGTCAGACTCATAGTGACCATATATTCAACAAAACGAAACACTACCTAATGCTGTGCCACGAACATAATCTTTTTTATGTTTAAGCCCGTTATTACAGCCACTGTGTCACTCCATCTAGTTCCTTTTTTTCGTTGACCCATCACTCTCTCAAATATGATATCCTTCTCCAGGGATTGGTCCCTCCTAAGAACATGTCCCAAATACGTAAGATGCAGTCTTTCCATCCTTGCTTCCAAGGGGTACTCTGGTCATACTTCTTCTAGAATGGATCTATTGCTCCTTTTGGTGGTCATTGGTATATTCAAAATTCATGTCTGAACTATAATTGAAAGCATCAATTCTACTTCTGTCTCCCTTATGCAACATCCAGGTTTCACAAGCATATGATGCAACCGAAAATACCATGGCATGCGTCAGGTGCACCTTTATCTTCAATGTGATATCTTTACATTTCAACACTTTAAAGAGGTCTTTTGCAACAGCTTTTCCCAATATAACAGGATCTTTGATTTCTTGACTGCTTCTTCCTCAGGTGTTGATTATAGGACCAAGCAAAGCTTAATCTTGGTAGCCTCAATCTTTTTACCATTTGCCCTGAAGTTGCTAATTGACCCATTTGTAAAGATTTTTGTTTTGTTGATATTGAGGGGCAAGCCATACTGAAGGCTATGTTCTTTGATCTTTATCAGTAAATGCTTCAACTCCTCTTCAATTTCAGTCAGCAAAGTTGTGTTGTATGCATAATGCAGGTTGTTAAAGAGACTTCCTTCTGATGGCAGTTTCTTCTTCATAAAGTCCAGCTTCTCTGATTATTTGCTCAGCATAGAGATTGAAGAGGGACAGGTAAAGGATACAGCCTTGATGCACACCTTTCTTGACATTAAACCAGGCAATGTTTCCTTGTTCTATTTGAACAACTCACTCTTAGTCCATGTACGGATTCCTCATGGTACAGTTAGGTGCTCTTGGTATTCCCATTCTTTCCAGTGTTATCCATTATTTGTTACAATCCACACAGTCAAATACTTTGTATAGCCAATAAAACATAGACATCTCTCTGGTATTCTCTACTTTCAGTTAATATCCATCTGAAATCAGCAATGATGTCCCTGGTTCTACACCTTTTCCTGAATATGGCTTGATTTTCTCACAGTTCCCTGTTAATATACTACCCAAGTCACTTTTGAATAATCTTTAGCAAAATTTTACTTGGGTGAAATATTAATGGTACTGTTCAATAATTTCTGCATTTAGTTGGATCCCCTTTCTTGGGAATAGGCACAAATATGGGTCACCTCCAGTGCTGTGTCTGTTTGTTGAAACATCTCAATTGGTATACCATCAATTTATGGAGCCTTGTGTTTTGCCAATTCCTTTAAGGCAGCTTCTGCTTCTTCCTTCCATACCATTGATTCCTGATCATATGTAACATATTGAAATGGTTAATCATCCAAAGATTCTTTTTTATATAATAACTCCATGCATTCCTTCCATTTTCTTTTGATGTTTCCTGCCATGATTTAATATTTTGCCCATAAAATATTTCACTATTGCCACTCAAGGCTTAAATTTTTTCTTCAATTCCTTAAACTTGAGAAAAATATGGTGAGTTCTTCCCTTTTCGTTTTCTATCTCCAGTTCATTGCAGATGTCATTAAAATATTTGATTTTGTCTTCTTGAGCTGCCCTTTGAAACCTCTTTAGTTCCTTAACTTCATTATGTCTTCCTTTTACTTTGGCTGCTTAACATTTAGGAGCAAGTTTCAGTCTCTTTTTAAAATTTTTTTTCTGTCTTTTTAATAACTGTTTGCTTCATCATCAATGATGTCTTTGATATCATGCCACAACTCATCTGGTCATCTGTCATTAGGGTTTAATGCATTAAACCTATTCTTTTTTTTTTTTCTCAGTACTGGGGGTTGAGCCCAGAGCCTCGCACTTGCATGATCTGCAAGTGCTGTACCATTGAGCTGCACCCTCAGCCCATTTTTTTTCTTTTTTCTTTTTTTTTTACTCTTTGAGACAGGGTCTCCCTAAGTTATGCAGACTGCCTCTGGTCTCAAACTTGCAATCCTCCTGCCTCCACCTCCTGAGCTGCTGGGATTACAGGTGTGTACCACCACACCCAGCACATTAAACCTATTCTTGAGGTGGCCTCTGCAAATATCAACTGTAAATATCCATTAATAATTGAAATATGGAATGTATTTAGGTGGGATATACTCAAGGTCATGCCTTGGCTCTCATACACTTGTTCTAATTTTTTTTCAATTCAGTTTGAACCTGCATATGAGCAGTTGATGGCTTGATCTACAATTAGCACTTGGTCTCATTCTAACATTTGATATTGAGCTTTCCCATCATTTCTTTCCACAAATGTAGTCAATTTGGTGCCTGTATGTCTGATCTGATGAAGTTGATGTCTTTCAGTTGCCATACTGTGGGGGCTTGCATGTTGCTATGAGACTGAAAGCTATGCTACCAGTATTACAGATACCAGCGGGGTCACCATGATGGATAGATTTCTGCTGAGTTTCAAGACAAAGAAATACTGGGGAGTAGGTACTGGCAGCCCACTCTGGAAACAATTAACCATTGAAAACCCAATAAATATCAGATAAATACTGTCATATATAGTGCTGGAAAATGAGCCCCCAGGTTGGAAGGCACTCACAAGATGACTGGGGCAGAGTTGCCTCCTCAATGTAGAGTCTACCTTAATGACAGAAATGGATTAAAGCCCCAGGGACCTCCACTTGCTAATGTGGTGTGACTCAAAATGAGGAGGATCAACTGTAAATATCCATTAATAATTGAAACATGGAATGTATTTAGTATGAATCTAGGAAAAGTAGAAATCATCAAAAGGGAAATGGAGCACATAAATGTTGAGAATCTAGGCATCAGTGAGCTAAAATGGACTGGCATGGGCCATTTTGAATCAAAGAACAAGAAGACAGTAAAAGAATTGATGCTTTTGAATTGTGGTGCTGGAGACATCTATTGAATATACCATGGACTGCCAAAAGAACCAACAAATCTGTCCTAGAAGAAGTGCAACCAGAGTGCTCCTTGGAAGCAAGAATGGCCAGACTACGTCTTACATATTTTGGACATGTAGTGAGGAGAGAGCAACCCCTGGAGAAAGACATCATGTTTGGGAGAGTGGCAGGTCAACACAAAAGAGGAAAACCCTCCACCAGATGGATTGACACAGTGTCTGCAACAATGGGTTTAAACATAAATAAGATCTTTTGCCTGGCACAGAATCGACAAATATTTCGCTCTGCTGTACATAGGGTCGCTATGATTCGGACTCGACTCGACGGCACCTAACAACAACAACAAGAATCATATGTTCTACTCTGCTGGGAATGGCAGATTTAAGAGAAATGGGGTTGCATTTATCATCAAAAAAGGCATCTCAAAATCTGTCCTGAAGTCCAATACTGTCAGTGAGAGAACAATATCCATATACCTACAAGGAAGGCCAGTTAATATGACTATTATTCAAATTTATACAATCATCACTAAGTCTACAAATGAAGATAGGGAAGATTTTTACCAACTTTTGCAATCTGAAATAGATCGAACATACTATCAGGATGTAGTAATAATTACTGGTGACTAGAATGCAAAGGTTGGAAACAAAGAAGAAGGCACAGTAGTCAAAAAATATGGCCTTGATGACAGAAACAATGCTAGAGATTGCATGATAGAATTTTGTCAGACCAGTGACCTTTTCGTTGCAAATAATGCATACAGCAGATTGGTAATGCCCAGTCATAATATTAGCACTGAAAATAGGAGACCCTTTTTCAATTTTGAGGTGCATAGGAACCATAATGCTAGTCAATTATTAAAATTTAAGGCACATTCTGTCAGAGACTTAATTTGGGTATGCAAATTTGAATGGCTAAAGACATATTTCCCAAGTCACTATCTCTCCCTTCTCCCCCTCATTCTCTTCCCCCCACATATACACACACATACACACACACAAACCTTACCACCCTGTTGTCCAATCCCATCTAATCTTAGAAGCTAAGCAGGTTCAGGACTAGTTGGTCCTTGGATGAGAGACCATCTGGGAATACCAGGTCATGCAGGTTTAGGAGAAGCACCTGGAAGCTCACTCCTGAAATAATTACCCATTGAAAACCCTATGAATAACAGAGAAGCAATAACACAGTGCCAGGCATGAAACAATGTTGGAGAATGTTTCATTCTCTTGTACACAGGGTTGCCATGAGTCAGACAGGACTTGATGGCACCTAGCAACAAATATATATTTGGCATTCCACTTTAATGATGACACAGGTTCCCCTTGTGCTATTGTTAAAAATATTAAGATCCATTTGTTTTACAGGAAAGTTGTCCTTATCATCTTAACTTTTGAGCTTAAGAGTGAGATTCCCTGGACTATAAAAGATTATATAGGTAGATAGATAGGTAGATAGTTAACATGGAGAATGTGGCAAAATTTAAAGGAATGATTCCAATGAGGATCCTGTTGTGGAAAAGGTTAGAAGGAATTAATGGAAGATTTCCATTACTGAGTATATATGATCACACCAATAATGTTTAAAAGAAATTAAAAAACAAATCAAAACAAAATGAGATTCCAACTACTGATTTATAAATGAGACTTATCTGTACATAGAATCAGTAAATCTGTCTTTTTCTCTTGTTTAAAGAGAACTTTTATGTCTTTTAATGAGTTACAGTAAGCAAAGTTGTCCTCAGAATGTTGTTGAGGCTATGGAGACTCAGAAAGGATATGTTCTGTTCTGGAGAATAAGGCCTTGACAATTTCTTGACCTCTTTTGGTCCAGGCAAGATAGGCCTTTCCACCCTAATAAGATGTCAGCAAATACCCAAAGATGTTTATATCCTTGACAAAGAGGCATCTGAATAAAATCTAACTGCCAGGGTTTTTCCTAGGAATGTACTTTTCCTTTGTGCTGGGTTAAACATGGCCTCTTAATTCTTATGGTAAATGTCCCCCATCAGCTAATATGATTTTTTCTTTTCATGCTTGTGCTTAAAACTTTCTGAAGAAGGCTGATAACACTTACGAACCTTCATTTTTCATGTTTTAAAAATAATCTGTTTTCTTCAGTTTCAATAAATTCAGAATTGATTATTGAACTTAAATCTCAGCTATTAATAACTAGAGGATCTCTATAGGATTTAGGAAAAGATGTGTCATTAAGCAGCATTTGTAGAAAAGAAAGTTTGATCTTTTCCTCCAACCTGGACATCTCTCTCTTTTGAGAAAAAGAACAAACACGAGATGTGTTAGGTTCTGTCAAACACAGTGGGATCAGATGTCCATCAAATAAACTCACTTTGAGAGACACTGTGGTTTTATTTCTTTCCCACCTTTTCTTTTCTGGATTCTTCTGTAGGGAACCAAGCTTGACACACTTGCAGGAAGAGATAGGAGGTAATAGTACAGAGGAGGACCACAACCTATATAGTATTGTGTGCCTGCTTGTAAAATGGTCCCAGCATCCTATCATTACCTTATCCCTTGGCAGGGCAGGAGAGATGGTGGGCTTTTGTTCATGATGTTAAATAAGGAACAGTGTGTGTCAAAAGGAGTAGACTTCCTTATCTGCTGTTTACAGCTCTGGGGGAGGTGCTGGTTTTTCTTTTAAGCTCTGCATTCCAGCCTTTTTTCCTACCTTCTGTTTCACATGATCCCATACAGAAAACTTCCGTCTTTCAAGTGTAGAACTTGTTCTGTTGCCAATATTTATAGCTTTTCTGGTGTTTTCCAAGACCTTTCTGTGCTGGGAGAATTACTTTGATTCTAGTACTTGTGGGACAATGCTTTAGTATTTCCTATATGTATTTATACTTAGCTTCTTTTCTTCAACTTCAAGTCATGAAATTGAATAAAAATGGAGTCCAAGATTAGTATTCTGGAGTGCTCTAGATGAAGCACTGATCTGTATTCAGTATATTATATGGGAAGATTAGAACTTGGTAAGAAAGTAATTCTTACTTCTCCATCTAGTATCCAACTCCTCCCAGCCCAATGGTTTTACAGGATGCCATTCATTCAGGTATACCAGAGGGAAGTTACTGATGAATTTGTACTGTGGCATGATACTGGTCATGGGTTGCCCTGGAATTTTCTCCAGCCTTATAAATTTATTTTCTGGGTCATACTTGTCTAATATTGGTGATATATATAAAATACGTGACTCCCCTATCATTACTTCAAGGAGATGTGTGTTTCCCATAAACAAATATCTATTCACTTTGTATTTCAAAAGAATTCATATCTCTATAAGAGTATATTCTATTTTATAAGACTCTGGCTATTTTTAATAAGTGAATAATGGTAAAAAAATGAAGACAATTTTTGGGGTGCTAGCAGGTAGGAAGTATAAGATGTCCAATAGAACATTAAAACAAAGAAGTTAATTTTAAAAGGAAAAAGAAGAAAGAAAACTGTTTTCTTTTTAAGGCCCATAAGCTAGTCTAAACCAGATAGCACAGAGGTTTATGTTAGGGAGTGTTTTTGACAAATCCCTCACCCACCCCCAGGCCTCCCACAACATAGGTGTATATTGTGTCTGCATGATTTAGGATCTGGTGCTATTCTGCATTTCTCAGTTTGGGAGCTGAATTCTTCAGCATCCTTGACACATTATAAAAATAGAAAGCCCGATATCATAGTCATACTACCACCCCACTTGCCACCCACTGCTTAACAGAAGAGCAGGCAGGCCTCAGTTTTCAAAAGGGTTGTGTTTCAAAGTTACTTTATAAATTCTCAAAGCTCAGATTATATTTACTCCAGAGAAATGGTGTATTCTATTTCCAGAACTCAAGTACCTACTAACCTAGTATATTCTGCCTATCCTAGTATAGACCTACTTCTGTCAAGTATCTGGGCACACAGGGAAAGTTTCTGAAAGGGATGTATATTTGGAATTTTAGCTTAGGATGCCAACAACCTATCTACCAACATTCCAGATCTGATGACAAGATTTGGGCTACCCAACCACTCATTTGCTATCCACAGAACTTCCAGCCAGGGCAATTGTACTCTCTTGTCACAGTAGGGGTTAAGAGGGGGCTCAAGGGCAAGAAAGGGGCAGGATATAGCTAGAAAAGATTATGTCAAGGTGGACTAGATTGCCAAAAGAAGGTGAAGAGGAGAGTTAGATATATTGGAGAGGGCATAATGAGAGCACTGTGGATGGGGACAAAAGGGGAGAAAAGGTAAGAGTTGAAGGAGTGGGGCTTTGGTTGTTAATAATGAAGAAAAGCATAACATAATTCAATTCAACACATTTTATTAGGCAGACAATCCTGTGTGGGCCAGAAAACTTAGCAAAGTTGAGTGAACAGCCATTTCCAAAGGGAAGACATTCTGTAAAGGGAAGAGACAGGTACATATGTAGATTTCCACTCATGGAGCAGGTCAGTTAAGCCTCAGACAATAGATTCAGAAAGAGCACAGTAAAGGAGAGATTTATTCTGACTTGAGGAGTAGGAAATATTTCATGGATGAGGAAGCATTTAAGCCAGACCTGAGGGTGTTGTCTAACATAGGTAGGGGACAGATGCATAATCACAGTCTAGGAAGACAGACTGGATAGAGAAAATGCTAGAGATGTGGGAGAATGAGCAGATGCAGTAGAGAGTTAGGAGAGGATGGGAAGTAGTGATTTCATTTCCAAACTGGATTTTTATCTCCAGCATCATATATTCTTCTTGGCCCCTAGTGAGACCCCTAATCCTATGGGAAAGTTGTATCTATAGTGGGGCAGAAGGACTGGTCTGAGGCTTTGAGAATCTGGCAGTTTGAGGCTAGTAATAAGGAGCTTTATTTTTCTATTCTTGCTTTTCTTCTTGTCCAAATGCATCTACACTATTTTATGACTCTTAGATGCTAGCGAGGAGTCAGGAAAGAAGGGAAACATGGCCAGGGAGCCCTGATTGTGTTTTACGGTATCCCAAGCATGAGCAACAGGAAACATACAGTGGAGAAGTTCTTTGAAGAAATGATGAAGCTTGCAAGGTAGGTTTTCATGTGGTATAAGCTTGACTATATCAAAGTCTGGGTCAGTCTGTGTTTCATGAAATAATCCTAAGCCTCTGGGGCCCCTCCGACTCACAACTTCCTTTAAACAAACAAATGAGATGCCCAATTCTTAACTTTCTTCCTTTGCCTGTAAACCCCTGTGTATGGATGCCAAGATTGGGGCCTGCAGCTATAGCCCTGTGGCATCTGATCCCGTCAGATCTTGGAAGCTAAGCAGGGTCTGGCCTGGTTAGTACCTGGATGGGAGACTACCTGGGAACACCAGAAGCTGTAGACTGGGAGAAGGACCTGGCAACCCCCTCCCAAAAATCAATCTGCCATTGAAAACCCTATGAACAGCAGAGAAGCACTGACAATAGTGTTTCATCTGTTGTACAGAGGGTCGCTATGAGTCAGATACCGACTCGACGGCACCTAACAACAACAAGTTTATCGGGAGGTGAGTGGGCCAATAGATTTTTTTAAGATTGGGCAGCTGTCTGAATTCCAAGACACCAGAAAGAAGGAGAAGAAGAAGGGGAGAGGAAAAGAAAGAGGAAGAAGGACCATTTTTCTAAGTATCTGTCAAAGGCATGGACTGCCATTAAATGTTGAAAGGCCCATTTCTTTTTCAGGAATTAAAGGAGAACACAAATGCAGACAGGGAGGCAGCTACAGTGGCTGCCAGTGCCACACACATATAGCCCTACAAAGCTGGGAGAGAGCTCCACATTTCAGAGAAGGAAAATTACTATTGACATTCACAGAGGCCTGAAGCAAGGGGAGAGTTCCTGTGTCAATATCAGCCCTGATAGGTACAAAGTGAGGAAGGAAGTGGCAATCTCTTGGCCCTCTATGTCCACAATCAGTTTAGGGCCTGCCTGTAAGCCTACTTCTGGGACTCAGTGTGCTACTTCTCAGCAGCTGAAGGTTAAGAGATTTATGTAGTTGGACAATGTGCATGTGAGTGGGTGTTTACATGTTTTCTCTGGCCTGTTGGGTTGATCCCAGTTTTAATGAGGAGCTACTAGGGAAATGGAATTTGAGTCACCCACTGCCTCTTGATAATTCCTCAGGTGAAAAGACCCAAAGACTTTATATTAACATTCATAGAGATTTTGTTGTTAGGTGCTGTCTAGTTGGGTCTACCTCATAGCAACCCTATGTACAACAGAACATAATACTACTATGCACTGTGCCATGCACACGATCTTTTTAACTTTGTGCCCAATGTTATAGCCACTATTTTTCTTCTCATTTTGAGTCATGCCACATCAACAAAAGGAGATCCCAGAGACTTTACTCCATTCCCATCATTAAGATCAAATCTACTTTGAGGAGACAATTCTTCCCCAATCAATTTTTGAATGCCTTCTAGCCTAGGGGACCAATTTTCCCGCACTGTATCTGATAGTGTTTCACTGCTATCTATAGAGATTTCAATGGCTAATTATTTTCGGGTTTGGGTGGCCACGTCCTTCTTCCTAATCTGTCTAGGTCTGGAAACTCAGCTGAAACCTGTCCACCATGGTTGGCTCTGCTGGTATGTGAAATACCAGTGGCATAGCTTTCAATGTCATTGTTGTTGTTAGGTGATGTAAAGTCAATTCTGACTCATAGCAACCTTATGTACAACAGAACTAAACACTACCAAACACTGTGCCTCACCTGGCATTATGTGACATTGTTTCTTTGCTATTCATATGGTTTTAGATGGATGATTGTTTCAGGAGTGAGCTGCTGATTCCTTCTCTTGAGCCTGCAGCACCTGGTATTCCCAGACAGTCTCCCATCTAAGGACTAACCAGGCCTGACCCTACTTATCTTCCAAGATCAGATGAGATTGGATACCAGGTTGAGATGGTTGTAGACCCTTCAGTATCAAAACAACATGCAAGCCTTCACAGAACAACAAGCTGATAGACATGTGGGGACATAGAAATTTAGGAGCCATAATTTGGAGGCTTAATCAGTATCCTTTAGTGGGATTCACTTGTTAACTACATGTATAGAAATCTCCATGCTGTCATCTTTAAGGGTCCACATCTATATAATGTACATTACATATTGGCATGTATTTAAAAATTATACACTTGATTATCTAAATGATTATGCTAAAATTTCAGTATTATGTACATATTGGTATACATCTAGAGGTTGAAAGATGTCTTTATGCAAGAGAAGCACAGGTAAAATACTTAACTTATGAAAACATGATTTGATAGCTTTTATTAGGAGACAAGAGACTTGGATCTTATTTTTCTAGTATTTTTATGCATTTGGGAGGCAATATTTTTTCTATGGTTCAGTTTACTCATCTGTTAAATGAGACTTTTGAAGTAATAAATTATTCTTAAATGTGTAGGGGATTACAAACTTCCTTTAGAATCTAAAGAAATATTTGGACCATCTTTCCAAATAAACCCACACATTCCCAGATGTAACCGAATGTAGTTTTAGGAAGGAGTTTCACACATCATTTTCTAGATGGTCAGATCCAACCATAGAAATGATGCCATTCATGATTCTAAGGAGCATAGTTCACACAGACTTTGAAAAAATTAAACACTTTAGGAGGGGTGCAAAGACGTGGTCCTCTTTGTAGTAGTTCTTTGAAATCCAAGCTAAGATCCTTTGGGACAGAGGAGCAGTAAGATTCTTACTGCATCTAAAAGTCTATAATTCTACAAGTGCCATTATTATTACCCACAACTCTGCCTTAGTCTGCTTGGGCTGTCATTATAGAATACCACAGACAAGGTGACTTATACAATAGAAATTTATTTCTCACCGTTTTGGATCCTGGATTCCTAAGATCAAAGTTCCAGAAAGTTAGGTTTCTCTTGAGACTTTCTCTCTCCCTGGCTTGCAGGTAGCTGTCCTCTGTGTCCTCACTTGCCTTTTTCTCTTTCTTTTTCTTTTTTACTTTCTGTACCTATATATTCCTAGTGTCGCTTCCTCATCTTATATGGACCCTCGTCCTACTGGGAGAGGATCCACTCTTATGACCTCATTTAACCTCAATTACTCCTTTAAAGGCCCTATGACATAATACACTTATATTGGAATTGGTCATCTAGGGCCTGGGAGCTACAGTGTGTTAGAGAAGAAATTCTAATGACTTATAAATATTTTTAGTTTTTGCTTTCCTTTTGCTCATACGTGTAATCATCTTCCCCTGCTACAAATCAAGCAACCAAAAGTTTCTTCCACATCTGGTAAGTTGGGTGGGGGAAGTTGAGGGTTACTATTTCTGTTATTCCTAATTTTTCTTTAACTGTAGTGGGAGAGCGGGGGCTGTGAAGAAAAGGCCAAGAGTTTCTTGTAGTTTTTATATATTTATTTATTTATCATTGCTCCCCCAGTGACACATTTAGTAACTACCACCTGCTGAGTAACTCCCAAATCAACACCCATTCTACACCCCACCCTCAGATCCCCTGGTACTAGCAGGAGATAAAAAGGAGAAATACTCAAGAAGAGGTTGAGAAAATTGCTGGATGTTCTTACTTCTAATGCTTCATCAAAACTTTATAGCTGTTTAATTTGTTTAGTAATGAATCAAGCCTCTGAGTTAGTGTTGTTGCAGATCTACCAAGAATATACACAATAGCTCACTATCCTTTTGTCCTTTGTGCTTGGGATGCAATGACTTTTCTCTCTATTCATCTTCTGTACACTGACGAGGTATACATTTTAGGAAATTACATGTATCAGGCACGATAACTCCCTCTGCAATGTGTCACTCCCACACCACACTCCCTGGTGTGAAAAGGATCACTATCTGAATTGGGCTAAGATGTATGCCACAGAGGATTTCTGCCTTTCCATTCCTCTCCTACCCCTCCTTATGAATTCTTTTTGATTTCTGGAGAATCCACAGTAAATACTTGATCATCTGTATTCATTTGCTTGAAATTAACTGGTAGGGGGTTGGGCAAGCCAGGCAAGAGAAAGGTGTGGTGGAGGAAATAAATAGAAAATACAAGCAGCCCAACAACTATTTTTATTCCATAGTTGTACAGGTTTTTATCCTGTTTCTACTATAAAAATGAAAATATAAAAATTGAGATGCCATATGAGATAGCCTGTGGTTAAGTGAGTTTCCTAATATCTGCCAATTAATATTATAGCCAAGGATTAAAATCTAGATATTTTCATTTCTAAAGTAGGATGAGAATGTGTCTTCTGACCATACCACATCACATTGCTGGAAATCCTACATAATAGAGTTCTTTTTTATTAATTTAAAATCTGGTTGAAAGGAACAAAAATATAGGGTTTTTTCATGTATAATTTTTCCAAAGCCATCTGATTTTTTCTCGTTCTAAGTCTTACATATGTGCTTTCTTCTTCTTCTTTCTTTTTATCTGGTTGCTGAAAGGGAATCTTCATGCTCATCATTGTTAGGGGTTGTCTTGATCATACTGGAGTCCTCTTTTGGAATATTGTTTCTATAAAGACCAATTTTAGAGGATCAAAACTCAAAGAACATCAGATGGATTTTCCTAGCATTCCTTTCCAATATTAAGCAATACTTTTTACAAATCAATGATTTTGTTGGATTCATGGGTTTGGGAGTGAAGAGAGAAAACGGCAGGAAATTAACACCTTCTCTATTCATCAAATAGTAACGAGAATGGTGTGAATGTTCTGAGGACTCACTTTGACCAACAAAAGGAGAGGAGAAGCTTCTGGGACAAACAGAGTTTTGACTTCATTTGTAACAAGAACACAGGAGTAAAACTGTTTATTTATATCTCCTAATATTCTAGCAATTATATGAATAGCTGCAAGTTATTTGATTATGGAATCTACTCTGGATTTTCTACTTATATAATGTCACCCCAATGCTATATTTCCTATTTGAGAATAGGAAGATAGGGAAGATAAGGAAGACAAGCTTTTTATAGTCTCTAAAGTGTAAAATTCTGAAGCATCATGCAGTAAATATCAGTATCTAATGCAAATGCTTAGGACATCATTTAATTTTAAGCTATATATAATTGAACATTATATGAGATTTTTTTTTACTTTAAGTATTTTATAAGAAAGCAGAAGAGATTTGTAAATTAATTATTATCTAATAGCCAAAAACCTGAGACAGTCATTTGTATGTCACTTCTTTTATTTCATAACGGAGCAAGCATTTTGACATGGTATGTTGGGTGACCTGCAAGGCACATATTTACAAAAAGAATAAAAGTGAGAATAAGAGAGAATAATTTGATTACAAGTCTTTTTCTGAAAATATCACCAATATTACCACCAATAATGTACAGAGAGTGATAATTTAGGAAAGGACATAGAGTTATTTCTAAGCACAGATATGAATTTATATTTAAGAGAAAGTTTATCATTTCACTGATAAAAATGAGTTATTTAATTTCTAGTCACAAATCCTGTGTTTTTGTTGTATTTGACTTAGACTTGTATTGCTTCTTGAACAAATAGTACAGAATACAATTATTGATTCCTCAGTATTTCTACTTTTTGCATTATATTCCTTGTGTTCTTGAAGTAATAGGACTCCCTCAGTGGTCTACTTGGGGTTGTAGATGTGATTGCTATCTCTGGTCTGCTGTTTATGCTATTTAAATTAGCTATGGCTTTGTTACTTTTTTCCATGTTATTTTGTCAGTTTTAAGGAGGATATAGTAAATTTATTCATTAAATTGTTATTAAACATTTAACATGTGAAAAACTTTGTTCTGAATCCCAGAGAAAGAGGAATAAAACATCTACTCCAACTCCAGTGTAACATATTGAAGTGGAGTTTTTTAAATCACAGATTTGCTTTTTTTAGTATATCAATATGTGCTATATATATTTGGAAGCTGTATTATTGAGTGCACAGAGATCTATGATAGTTATATCTCCTTGATTGTTATTCTCAGGATGCAATGTTGTTTTTGGCAGCAAAGTCTATTTTGTTTAACAATAATATGTCTATATATTTTGGGGCTAAAAGTTGCCAAGTAAGTAAATTAACTAGAATATTGATTTGAGGGTGTGGTAGCTCTCCCTTTCTAAGTCATCATAGATATGGGTTGTTTCTCTCTGGTTACTCAGATATACCACTATTCCACCTTAGACCATCTACAAGTTCAGCCTTCTTTGTGAGAAAGTCACCTGTGCCAATCAGCTTTCTGTCACTTTAGAAAAATACCTGAGAAAATTAACTTCTAAATTGTTGTTGTTAGGTGCCTTTGAGTCAGTATCCAACTCATAGCAAGCCTATGTACAACAGGCAAATCACTATTGTCAGTGCTTCTCTGCTATTCATAGGGTTTTCAATGGTGGGTTGATTTTTGGGAGTGGGTTGCTGGGTCCTTCTCTCAAGCCTACAGTATCTGGTGTTCCCAGGTGGTCTCCCATCTGAGTACTAATCAGGCCTGACCCTGCTCAGCTTCTAAGATCTGACAGGATCAGATGCCACAGTGCTATGCCTGCAAGCAACTTCTAAATAGAAAGGGGTTATTTTGTCTCATGCTTTTAGAGGTTCCAGTCCATGATCAGGCAGACCTATTGCTTGCAGACCTCTGTATAGGTGCTGTATGGCAAGGATGGGGACCTGATGGTAGAGCAAACTTCTCACCTCATGGCTAAGAAGCAAAAGAAGAAGAGGAAACATCTGAAGTCCCAAAATCCCTTGAGACTCCCCTCTCCTTCAATGACTTAAGGACTTTCCACTAGGCCCCACTAGTTCCATCACCTCCCAGTAATACCACCCATGGGACCAAGTCTATCATACATGGGATTTTGGAGAACCTTCCAGACTCAAACTATAACACCACCTTCTGTCTTATGTAAAAAGTTAAAAAAATAGCCAAGCCAATATCCTAATATTCCTGTCAAATGTTGACCAAAAGAAAAAAAAATATGGTATTGTCCTCACCCACATGGATAAAGTTGGGTCATTTCCACATCCCCATTCCAGAAAAGGGACAAAGAAGAAATAGGAAGTAAATACCAACCTCTTAAAGAGTGACTTGGAAGTTGCAAACATTAAATCCTACAGAATTTAGCAACAGAATAGTGATTTGGACCACAGACTGAGAATATGGGTGTGGATTGAAATCCTGGCTTTGCCATCGGCTAGCTATATGAGTACAAAGAGGTCACAACCTGTGTCTTCAAACCATCACAGATTAATTGTTGTTGGTGGTCATGGTCATGGTAGTTTTACAATGCTTGCTTAGATTTGTCCACATCATACCATTTCCTTTGTCTACCATTGCCTCTTCCATAACACTCCATTTCTCTGGGATCATTCCTCTCATACTAAAATGTATCCTTTAATGGTTCTGCCAAAGACAGTCTGTGTGGTAAGCTCTCCTAAACTTTATTTGAAAAATCTCTTAGCCTTGACTCTACTCTTAAATGTATTTGCATAGATAGATAGATAGATAGATAGATAGATAGATAGATAGATAGATAGGAACTCAATTTGATACACAATTATTATAATCATTGTTTTGGGGAGTCTACTGAAAAATAATACATTGATTTAAAGATTTTACATTTCATTTTTGGTATTTTTTTTTCATTGTGATGAACCGAGGTGTCACTATTTTTCTTTCTTCTGCTTAGGAGCCTTTAGTATAAGAATTCACATTACTTGAGCACATTCCCAGCCACTTGCTTTTTGAATACTCCCCTTATCCTGCCCCTTTTTTATACTCTCTTTAGAATTTATCTTAGTGATGTATGTTGGGGTTTCTTTTGATTTTTCATGGCTTTCATCTCTTTTATTTTTCTTAAATCTTTTTGTTTCTGTGTTATACTTTGGAAAGATTTTTTAGTTCTGTCCCCAGCTCAGTTTATTAATTCTCTCTTCAGCAGTATCTACATAATCCAACCACTGATACTTTTCAGTTTTGTAGCTGTGTTGCATTTTCAAAAGGGTTTAGTTCTTTCTGAAATCAGACCTTTACTACTATGTATCTTTTTCCCCCTCTATTCTTATGATTTCTGTATTTAATCATTTCAATCATATTTGTTTGGCAGTATATTTCAGAACATTCTGTTACGTCACATTTTGGAGCTTCTTATTCTCCCATTGTTGTGGCTATAAACTCTGTCTTATTGTAAATTATTTTCTTATTATATTATTTTTTCTTATATGCTTATTTTCCGTTGATATTTATGCTGCTATAGAAGCCAGAAATGCCCCACTCTAGAAGAATATTTTAGAAGAATATTCTGGCCTATTCTGACATTGAGATGCTCCATAGTATTAAATAAGTCACTTTCTCTGTATTTCAGTTTCTCTAACTAAGTTTTTTCCTGAATACCTGACTTCTTATTGGTGCCAGCTGCTGAGGAAGGATAGGCTTGAGCTGCTTAGAAAGAGCAAAGTAGCTGTGCTTTCTGTCCCAGAGTTTTCAAGCTATATGTCTTTATTTAAAAGGATTCATTTTTATTTATGTTTAGTCCACCAGGCTTTCCTGCTGAGAGGTAACGGACAATAGGGAAAGCAAGACATCATACCTTTTCCATAGGAATGAACTCTTCACCAATGAATAATGCCCTCATGGATCACAGAAACAGCAGTTGTGTAGGTGTTGCTAGTAGGGAAAAAAGAATGTTCACTATTTAAAATAGAAACATAAAATTGTTAATATGTCTAGAGATAATTTGTACTGCCTACAATAATGAAAAATGAAGTTCTAGTGCAACAATACTGCGTGATTTGGGGTTCATTTTATAGACGGCTAAGATTCCTAACCTCAATGTATGAAGTTTCAACAAACAGCAACATGTTAGCCTCTTTGCAACAATGAAGAATTGAGTTTGTGTGTCGAAATAAGTCAAAGATAACATTTTTAAAAATGCAGAAGTAGAGGGCAAAGAGAAATTTCCAAAGAAATTTTAATCAGTCATATGAATTTAAATTTGAAAGAAAAGTTAGAGGTTATATAACACATCCTCTTGCTTCAGGGTCTCATAACAGACATCTATAGCTTGAATGTTGTCTGTGATGGATAGCTCACTGCCTTGCAAGATATTCCTTCTGATTTTGTAATAGTTTTGTAATAGTTCCAAATGTTGAGAAGTTCTTCCTTATAAAGAGATGCTTGCAAGCTAGGCACAATGGCACACACCTGAACTACTAGCACTTGGGAGGCTGAGGCAGGAGGCTTATAAGTTCAAGGCCAGTGTGGTCTAAATAGAAAACCCTATCAGAGAAAGGGTGAGGGGGATGTTTACAGATTTTGGAGTATGCTTTACCCTTTGAACCAAATATGTAGAAGAAATGTTCTCTTCAATTGTAATTAAATATATCCCAATACTATTCTGCCTGCAGCTGTACCACTGTGGCATCAAATCCCATCAGATTTCAGAAGCTAAGCAGGGTTGGGCCTGGTCAGTACTTGGATGGGAGACGGCCTGGGAACACCAGGTGCTGTAGGCTTGGGAGAAGGAGCTGGCAACCCACTCCCCAAAACCAATCAGCCATTGAAAACCCAATGAATCGTGTAGGGTTGCTATGAGTGAGACACCAACTCCATGGCACCTAACAACAACAACAACAATACTATTTTATAAACTTCTATTGAATGTTTTCTGTGGACCTGGTACTACCCTAACTTTGTCATAGGGGTTTTGTTATATTCATCTTGTCTATGAGAATAAAGGTTTTCAAACAGTAGATGGCCTGTCCAAAGTCACACAGCTAGTAAATAGTGGAATAGAAACCAGAACTTATAATTTCTGGCCTAGAAGGTAAACTGCCTGGCCCTAGGATCAAACCCTGGATCAACTACATAATTTCTCTATGAATCATGTAGTAAGCACAGATATAAGCCAACTGAAAATAACAAAATCTGACAAATGTTAATAGAACAGTGCTTTAGGAAGATAGGAAAGAACATCTAATTTTTCCTGTTCAGATTAGAAGTGGTATATTTTGAATACATAGATGTCATTGATGCTCAAGTATTTTAATATTATTTCATCTATTTTAAGAACAGCCTGTTCTGCCTATCTATGATATAAATTCACATTTTACTACCCTCCATCCAGCTCTTTCACCTTAGTCCTCACTGTCAGCTTGGGTTAGTGCTAAATCCTCAATGCTCTGTGAAATACCCTTATTACCTATCTTGTAAACATTTCTGAAGATGCTTAGGTAACACTTTATACTTTCTGTAGGAGAACATTCATCCCATTCCCCTTTGAGATTTCTCTGCTAAGTCATTTTAAGACTACATAGTATTAAGAGGAAAATGATCATTTATTGAAGATTTTTGTCCTTCTATCTTAGATTATACACTGTTCAAGAAATAATGAGGTAGACACTTCACTGAGGTAGTGTTTGAATGACGATATTTCTATAATTAATTCCTATGAATTGGATAATATAATTCTTGTGAATTGGATCCAATGGATATTTTAATATCTGAAATAATATCAAACTCTGGAGTATGCCACAATTTAACTTTTTTGATTCATTATGGTATTTACTTAACTTCTATGAGTATGGCAACCCAGTCATTAGAAATAAAGAATGCAGCTTCTAATATAAGGGCCTCCTTCTCAACCCCATTTCTCTTCACTTTTGTTATCCTTTCTTCTCTTTGTTTTCTCTTCCCTTGCCTTTCATTATGCCATGAAATACCTGTCTTTTTCCTTGAAAGAAAAAGTTGACTCCTTTCTGACCTCTTTAGGCTTTGACAATTTAAGTGACAAGAGAAAAGTGGGATTAATGTTCACCTCCCTTAGGAAACTCTACATGGTTGATTCTACTTTACAATGATAATTCCCTTACTTTACATTCTTATTTGTCTATTTGAAATCATTCAAGTTTAGGTTCATACTAATACAGAGCAGCAATGTACAATCTTCTTTTCAAATACATCTTTTCACTGGGTCCTCAATACTGTCCTATGATGTAAGCATTATTCATGTTGTACTGTTGAAAAACAAGTTTAGAGAGAAGAGAATTTAAAATATGTTGCTGAAGATCAAATAGCCAGTAGTTAGTGGACATAGGATTTGAACTCTAGTACTCTGACATTCAGTTCACTTGTCATGTTGTCTGTGAATCCCTCCAGAAAGGGCCTCCTCTTCCTCCAGTAAATTAATTCTATTCTCTATTCTCTGTACTTTGTTTATACCTTTATTTGAGCACTTACTGTTTGCAAAGCTGTATATATGGATAGGATTTATGGTGTTTTTTTCCTTGGGTTCATTCATTTTTGTTTGGTCTTATTATTGTTTCTACTAAAGCACTTATTTCCTAAGGCCTGAAATCTCTTATTCATCACTTGGCCTCCTGGATTTCACCCAGTGTCTTGCCTACATAAATTTAATATTCATGGAGTAAATGAACTGGAGCACCAAGTGGAAGGACAAGGACTATGATTTCTTTCTATACTGAGTAGAACCTAGTTCAGTAGTACATTCATAATAACTTTTTAAATTGCTTAATAATGAAATTCTACATAAATCCAATGGAAATTATTAAGTATTTGGAAAGCATATCCTCTAGGGGGGAAGGCTAATTAATTAGAATTTATTATAATTTTTTTTTTATCTGAGAGAAGAAAGTGAGAAAATGAAGAGATGGGAAAGAGAAGCAGCCAGAGTGCACTTCCAGATCCCAAAGCAGACAGGAATTCAGAGAATTCCACTCTAATTGAATGACAATTATAAAACAATGCTGGGTTTTGGTAACCATTATTACCTGGTTCTGGGACCAGTCTCATGGGAGAGACTTTCCATTCCATGCTTTAGAATTGCTGAGGGAGCTTTTCACATTTACTCATTCCCCTGGAGATTTGTATAAACAAGAAGGGAATGCTGTCTGCAGAGATAGCTTTTAAGGAATCATTTGGAGGAAAAAAGAATAATAATAACAGTAAATTGATAGTTATAGTAATAACTGTTATTCACACTTACTGATCACTTTCTTTGTGCCAGGCACTGCTTATATGTATTAACTTTTTAAATCCTCAGAACACACCTATTAGATAGATGGTAGAAGTATTCCCATTTTGCAATGGAGAGGCTAAAGTATAAAGAGGCTAAGGAGCTTGTCTGTATTTTCATAGCAGCTAACAAGCAGAATAAGGGTTTGAACCTAGGCAGCTGAACAGCAGAGCCCAAAGTCTAAATCTGTATGTACTCTGAAAGTGTCCTCTAAATCTTGGATTCGATCATTTATCTTAGAAATATGTGAATGAAATTCTTCCTGCAATTATATAACAATAACTCATTTTATTCCTGAAAAATAGGTAGAGATTTTTCACCATGCTGAGGAAGGCAAGTTTAGACCTCTGATTTCCAAATTAAGCTTCTTGTTTTAGGTATTGTTGAGTCGGTGTCTGACTCATAGTGACCCTAGAGAAACACTATTATCAGTGCTTCTCTGCTATTCACAGGGTTTTCAATGGCAGACTGATTTTTGGGAGTGGGTTGCTGGGTCCTTCTCCCAAGCCTACAGCACTTGGTGTTCCTAGGCCGTCTCCCATCCAACTACTAACCAGGCTCAACCCTGCTTAGCTTCTGAGATCTGATGGGATCAGAGGCCACAGGGCTACAGCTGTAAGCAAGATATGCTTAGTGAAGAGTTATAGGAGTGCAGACACCAAATCTCTCTATGAGGAACTAACTGAGCCCTGACTTGGAGTAAAAGAAAAGATATCTGCTTCTGTATTAAAATAATTTCACTTGGACTTCAAAGGAAGCTGGCTAAGGAACATTTCATATTTTTCTTGTCCTCAAAGAAATGTGTAAAAATTCTAATGCAGTAAATATCCAAACCCCACTGACCAAACTTAATAGATTCAGAAATCTCCTGGAGAGATTTTTCTCAACTTTCAAACTCCTGATATCCCTATTTCAGCCACAAGGAGGACAGGGGAATAAGCATGGATGTTTACAAGAAAGATAAGTTAAAGAAAGAGCAGCTTTCTTTATGCAGTCCCTGAACTACAAATTTATATAAAATCCCATTGTCCTTTTAAAAAAATCAAATCCATGTAGGTATATTTTAAAGAAGAAAGCTTCTCTTTCATACACCCAAATGGAAAATATAATCAAAATCTGCTTTTTTTGCAGGATGACTTTCTTAAATAAATGAGCAGAAGGATGAATTATACGGCTATAAATGAATCTACTGACACATAATAAAGCAAAGTTCGACTGTTTTATGGTGCACTGGAACCCTTGGATATATTTATAGCCATGTTAACAGTCACCTGTATTTTTTCAGGACTTTTATTTCATTTCACATTATGAGAGTTTAGTTGTGTGCTTTTTTGTTTTTGGTTCTTCTCTCCCTGAATTGCCTTTGGAGCTCTGCAAGAGAGAAAGTAAGGATTTGTAGTCTTTATTTTTGGAAAAAGAGGGTCCTCACGTAAGAGCTTGGGTTTCACACATAACAGACTGCTCAGATGCTTTCTGTCTTTTTAGGTCTGTGCAGTCGCATTAGATGTGCCCACAGTGACGAACTTGACAGGTATCTCCTGCTGGCAGTGAAGTGGCAAGTCAGAGTCTATCCAAGTGAGAAGAGGCATATGCAGAGATAAAATGTATTGTGAGAGACGATGGACAGGACAACTTCACATTAGATTTCTGATGCCTAACACACTTAAGTACAACCATGCAGCTTATTTTAGAAGGTAAAAAGTTCCTTAGACTACTTTATAGTTGAGGCACAGAACAAAACAAAAACAAAAGACAAAGAATAAAGAGTAAAGATTCTCCTACCTTGGAATAGTCTCCTGAGGAGACAGAAAAGAGGAGATTAAAAGAGCAAGATGCAAATTCCTGAGGTTGGAAATGGCAGAGGAACCCAGGCATTGACCTAGTAGATCCAGCTACAGAGGTTTTTAAAAACTGCATTCCATTCAGAATCATAAGATTCCAAAGAGCATGGTTTAGATTTTGTGGGAGTTAATTCTAGTGGGATTAAGCCTGGTTGTTCCTGTCAAATTATGCATAATTTTCAGCTTTAAATCTGTGCTAAGCATAACATTTCTAAATCTGTCTCTCTTCTGTCTCAAAAGTGGACACTCATCTTTGTCCTGAAGCTATACACTTGATCCCCCAGAATTCTCAGTGAAGGGATGCACTAGAAAAGAGAACTTGGTAGGAAGGAAGAAAGCAAGCTTTTGATGGGCAATGACCACCCTTCAGCTAGAATTCTAACTTCAGGCAGTGTTTAGAAGGTACTGCTGGAAATAAAAATCTCAAAAAAGTACATTTAATATGCCAGCCTAATATAAACTATAATACAACTGAAAAGAATTAGAATTAGAAAAGAAATCTAAATAGGAATGTGTAGAGGGAGGGACAGAGACCACATGAAAAAATGAACAAAGTATTGAATTGAAGAAGGATAAGCAGTTTGTCAGGACAATTGTGAGTTATCCTGTTAGAGTGGAAGAAGTAAAATAAATCAGTCTTGTATTTTTCCTCTGATTAGTCTCCTCAATATTCAACTGTGTCCACACACAGAATCTGCCTTGCTGGAATTCACAACTACTTCTTTTGACATTTTGCAGAAAGTAAATACATAAATTATAAGTATGACAAGTAAAATGAATAGTTCCTGCTGTGACACAGCAGTAGAAGTTGCGGATTTTGTTCTGCATTAGGATTTATTTTCACTTTATTGCCTAGCAGAGAATTAGAAGGTCCGTCTAAGTTTCTCATGCTTCCTTGGGATTTGGCCAAAACAGTCTCCGACACAGTCAATTTAGGAAAGAAAAACGTTAAGTAGATAGGTGTTCTCCATATCAACTCTGGAGAGCCTGTCTCTGGGGAATCAATGTCACTACATCAGATAAATGGGTCAGCAAAACTAATGTTATAAGAAATGTGATTATAAAATTGGTGACTCATTCATTTAGCAAACCCTTAACTGAGCTTCTGTTATATGTTACCCAATGTTCCACACAGAGGATATAGAGGAGCCATCAGGGAGCTTACCATCTTTTTTAAGGAAATAGACTAGGGACAAATATACAGATAAGACAATTTCAGAAATTAGAAAGTGCTGTGAAGGACACAAAAGTGAGTAATGGGCTAGACTGCCATTCTAGGGTGGCAGTGGCTAACTTTAGATGAGAACTAGAGAGGGCCTCTAAGGAGCTGACATTTGAAAAGCACTGGTCACATGAAAATCTTGAGGGAAAACCTTCCAGACGTGAAGGGCCAGCAAGGTCGTAAAGGCCCTGGGTTGGAAAAGACATGGGTACATTCGAAGAGTAGAAAGGCAATGGGAATATGGGGGAATAGAGGTTAAGAAGTGGGAATCCAGCAGGAGATGGAGCTGGAGAATTAGGCAGAAGCCTGTTCATCTAGGTTTCCTTAAAGCTCTAAGGTAGAATAAATTGAAAGTGCAGTGGGAATCTTCCTGGGGGACTAAAGATGATGAGTTAAATAGGAATTACTGTGTACCTTAAGGGAAGATATTTAGGATAGTAAGATTTTTTTTTCCTTGACTTTAATCAATAATAGCACAAGACTTTAACTGTATACTTAACCTTCTTAAAACTTCAGCTTATTTTTCTAGGGAACAAAGAGTACAGCTACTATTCCTCAGATGCTGTGGCAGAGGCTGTGTACATTGTCTCATTTAAAACCCCAACCACCTCCGGAGGTAGGCATTATTCACATGAGGAAACTGAGTTTTGAATGTCCATACACTACCCCCTGCTGTGGTGTTCCTGGGTACAGGTCGCTGGTTTAAGATATATTATTTGGAGGCCTCTACCCAAAGGCATGACGGACCTTGTCAGTGGCCACTTCCCTGGGAGGCTGTGGTCCTGGATCACATTAGAGCTGAACACCAAAGTAGTCAGGATGACTCTGAGCATCAATTACTGTGGGCAACATGGACCTTTAGGTGAACACCAGTTTCAGAATAAGAATTTCAAGTCGCTACCATAAATTCTGAAATGATTTGATATTTGACCTTGAAAACAAATCACCTGTAGGTTTGGAACCTTTATCTACTAGAGAGACATAAAGCTACTCTTTAACGACTCCTTGGGGTGTCCCAAGGATGAACAGCATGGTTTTAATTCCCATTTTTCACCCACACTAGAGGGGTTTGAAATGAGAGCAGGAGTACATAACAGGTACTATAAACAGTTTTTAAAATGCCACCTAAATACAATATATATGATACAATTTAACTGGTATTATTCCTACAACCTCCACCCATACCTCCCCAAACCCCACAAAACCAAGGTGAGTGCGCAGGAGGAAGTAAAAACCAGCAAGGCCCAGATAGAAAAAGGCCTGGCCTGGGAGGGCTGTCCATTGGGTGTGCTTCTTCCACGCAGCAGGTGTATGGAGAGGTGGATGCCGCCTGGCCAGTAAAGCCCCAGTTTCTTGAAGGAGCCCTGGGTCAGCCCTTTCTGGAGTCCCAGACGGCCACGACAGGAGCTGCCACCCAGGCTCTGCCCTGCCGCTTCAGGCTAGATGTAAACACCATGCAACCTTTGGTGCCAAGCGACCTGGAGACTTCACCCACCTGGGCAGCACCTCTCCGCAGCAGGTCCAAGAAAGGCCAGCCAGCCATCTTCCGCCGGCAGGCGTGAGACCATCGCCCCTTCTGAAGTACTTTGACCAGGACAACCTGCGCAGGCGCTAACCTCTGGGTGTGGAATTCCAAGAACATCCTGTCCATGGGGTGGAAGCCACCTTCTTGGATCTGAGAGCTGCCAGCCCCACGCCCATCACCCTTCGGAGTCCCTGGGCCACCCCGTCACCTTCACTTTCGAGAGCCTCTATTCGCCCCGCAGGTGGGGTCTGGATATCTTGGTCCCAGGAGACGCACATGCTGGGAGAGCGGAGCCTGAGCTGGTTGCCAGGCGGGGAGGAAGGTGCGGCCCCTGCGCTTGCAGCAGTCCGTGCTCCTGCTGACTTAAGGGGTTTATTTTGATTTCTATTTGGGACTGCTTGGGCCTTAGCCGCCGCTTGTATTTTTCTGCCAAAAATGTAAAAGGCGCCTTAATCGCCAGAGTTTGGCTTATGCGCCGCCCGGAAGAGGACCAGGGGAAGAGTGATAAGGAAGGCGCACTGTGGGTCTGTGGATTGCATTCACAGGCGCGCACACCCAGCGCCAGGAGCGAGTGGAGCGCAAGGAGGGCGAGCAAGCAGCACACGCAGGCGGCTCTCGTGGGTGTATACGAGCGTGTACTTGAATGGGGAGGGCCGGGATTCCGGGTCGCTCGGCCCCTCCTTCCTCCTGAGCCAGCCAGTCCCTCGGCAGAGCGCTCGGGCTGCACTGATTTGCTCTCTGGAGTGCGCTATTTGCATATGACTTGCCCATTTGTGAATTTGGCTCCCCAACTCCTCGCTTCACTTCACCTGTGCCTGCCTGTTTCTAGCACTTTGCTGGCGCCCGCCTGCCTCTCGGCCACCTCTGCAGCCTGCTGGGCACCTCCTCCTGCGCTCTCCCTGATTGCGCTCACCCATCTCCCTTCACCTCGTAGCACGCTGGTCTCCTTGGCTGTTTGGAGCTCTTTTTTCCCTCCGTTCCTTCTTGCTGTCTTCCTCTGGCTGCTGCTGCTATCTTCTTTTCATTCAGTTGGGAACCCAAGAAGCAGGCGGCTGCTCCATGGCGCCGGTCCAGAACGCGCAGGGTTAACAGCCTCCGCGCCCTTCCACGGAGTCTCCCTGGAACACGAGAACTCTTCCACCTGCCGCCCCTTTTTGCCTGGCAGTTCTGCATTGCATCGCATGGAAGTGGAAACAAGAAAAAAAAATGTTCAAACTCCTTGGATGTTGGGATAAACTAGCTTGAGCCTACTTGGGTCTCCTGCTGCTTTCTCTTCTTCCTTCGTTTCCACCTTTCCCCGTGTGGCTTCCAGGAGTGTGCAGTTAAGTCACCAGACTTGAGGTGCCTAGAGATCAGGAGGAAGCCTCGTGGGTCCTCCCCTGACATGTGTGACATGCCGAGGCTCTCTAGGAGGTTTGCTATACCTGACTGGACTCTGGTATCCTAAAATTTAGCTCCGGGAAAGGGAGGGTTCGCCTTTACCTATTTTTTAAGTACCTCTTTTTCTTTTTCTTTTCTATGTATATATATATATATATATTTTAATCTAACGGATTCATCATTATCTTGAAATCTCTTATTGCTTCCCTCTTCGCCATATCTGGCAACTCTTCCTCCTGCTATAATGGGCCCCTGGGCATCATGAACTTCATTATTCCTCACTGGCTGGAATTTAAACTGCCCATCTGTAGTGGTCCAGTGCGTTGACCATGCACCTGAGAATCCACGCGAGACGGAGCCCTGCTCGCCGGCCGGCCTGGACGCTTGGGATCTGGTCCCTCTTCTGGGGATGTATCGTCAGCTCTGTATGGAGTTCCTCTAATGTAGCCTCCTCCTCCTCCTCCTCTTCCTCGCCTGGGGCTCATTCTCAGCAGGAGCATCATTTCCATGGCAGCAAGCATCACTCAGTGCCTATTTCTATCTATCGCTCCCCTGTTTCCCTGCGAGGAGGGCACGGTGGGTCTCTGCTCTTTATCCTTTTAATGGGGCATGGCAATTCCTTAACCCACTCATTTTTTTTTTCAGGTAATGTCAAGGGTGGAAAACACATAAAAATTGAATTTAAAATGATGAGAAGGATCGCATGTGCATGAGAGAAGAAAATTTGCACTTTGTCTTAAGAGCTTGTGTTTTCTGTCCTCAGTCCCCTACTTTGCTCTAGTGGGTTTTCCTCTTGGTTCCCTCATTTATAGTAGCACACACACCACCCTCTCCCCTTTGCCTCCGTCCACTCCCCCAACCCCCTTGAGGGCAGGCAACATATCAGGCAAGTCGGGTTGCTACCCATTGAGAAATCATCCATTTAGCATGCTTTCACCAGTCCTTTCTCTAGGTTTGTTTTGGGAGCTAGTTGTGGAGAAATAGCAGACAGCAGATCCTCTGGTCTTCAGCCTAAAGTTGATCAAACTACTGGAAAGTTTTCTGCGTGATAAAGGTCTGGGGGGAGTCACTGAGTCTTAGAAGGCAGAAAATATAATTCATATCCAGTGACCATTGTTCATTTTGGCAACTTTATGTTTGCCCATATGTCTGGTAAAAAGAGCAGCTAATGCTAAAATTGCACATCTAATATTGGTAATTACTAGAAGGAAGCAAGATAAGGCTAAGTCCATTTATAATTTACTCATGTAAATTATAGTAACTTTGACTTTACCATTTATTCAAACGATCTTTCAATTAAAGATAACATGAATAGGCTTGTTCACATAACACAGGTATGTTTTGCTACAAACAACCCTTTTTGTATAGCTATTAGAAACCTATGGCTCTTAAAAATATGTTCTGCTCTGAGCAGGCAGCCTCTAAAAGGACAATGTATATGGCTAAGGCAGGAGCTTGTGGTAGTAAACTGTTCCAAAGAAGAGAACTTCTTTATTTACTATGCACTTCATTCTGATGGTGAGGATAACAGGAAACACAAGCCGAGAGAGACCACCACAGGGGCCCCCCCTTGAGCACGAGAGTGAACCACACTAGGGGTCCCTACCCTCCTTGTACTTTGAAGACCTATAGCATATAGACCCCATTGGGAAAGTTGATTCTTCCCACTGCCTGCTAGCTGGGGGCAGCTTCTCTGCACTGTCATGTTAAGTAGAAGCACATTGAGAAAATGCCAGTATACATTTTGGCTCTTTCTGACTCTTTAAATTGTATTTGATGGAATTTGCAAGGAGCTCAGAGCTTGTAAAATTGGTAGAAAGAATTGGTGGGAATGAGGGAATGCTTGAATGTTTGATCCTGACCTGGTTGCTTTTTCCTCTATGATTCCTGCTGGGTCTGGTGTCAGCTTTCTCTAAAACAACAACAAAACAACCCCAAGATCTAGGAAAGAGCTACATCCACCAAAAAAGCAATTTCACTGAAATTGAAGTGCAACTCCTAAAGGGAAGACAGAGTGGGGGAGGGGTGAGAACGAAAAAGAAGGAAGTGTGATGGGAGTTGGGGGAAGCCAGACAGACTATTACTAATAGCCATAATTAAACACGGAAACGCTCAGCGATAATTAGCTAAATTTTGCTAATTAGTGTAAATGATCAGCAGGGAGATGAAGATTATGCCTTAGTTAGAGGTTATAGGCAGGCGGTGTCTCCTTGTTTTTTGTTCAGGATATAAACAGTTAAAAGCAGCTACTAGTAAGTGATGGAATTTGCAGAATAGAGTAGTTCCCTGGGATTCCTAACTCAGGATCTCTTTCTCCAAAAGGAATTGAGCCTTGTGTAAGTTAAACATAACTCTGCTGACTTCAAGGATTGGTTGCTCAGCAAACTCTCAACATTTTTTAATGGTTCCCAGTCTAATTTCTCATTAACCTGCAACTGGTAAAATTCAGTGTGATGGAAAAAGAGAATAAAGTAAACAAATGGCTAGAGAACCCAGAAAAGACGCTCATATCCCCCAGAACTGCAGAATGCAGTAAACTCCAGAGTCTGGCATAGCTAAGATAAGAAAGGGCATGAATTCAACTCTTCAGTGTCCTCAGTAAGTCCCAAACCATTGATTTGGACTTGGAGAGTGAATGTATCTATATTAAGTAGACTCCTTGCATATTTAATTAGTTTTTGAGCATGACATCAAGAGAAGCAGCAATTAAAAAGATGTCCCCAACTTCTGGCTCCCTTCTTGCATTCTAGCTATGACCTTTTGTGTCTCTTAATAAAAAGACCTAGAGACCCACAGAGCTTTGCTAATGCATTTTTATTCTTTCCTGGAGTACACAGGCTTTCTCTTAATCCAAGAAAAAGGCCTAGTTAATAGCAATCATAAAAAAAAAAATACCTTATGAGTGGAGGTTGTAAGAGACAGACCACCACAAGGCTGGGGGTTATTACTGGTAGTTTACTGCCAACCTCATTCTAGTGACAAAGGCAATGCTTTCTATTGTCTGCCCTTCATTCTGGTATAAAAGTAAAACCAGAATCTCTTGAATTCAAGCACCTCCTTTGGACTCAAAAGAGATTTAACTACTCTTCCTACCCTTCCTGATTTCCTGAAAAGTCAGAAGTCCTCAGAGCCGCTGTTAATCTGTTGTGACCCTTTCCCCACCATCCTACCTATAACAGCAGTTGCAGTAAGACAGAGGGAAGAAACAAGAATCCTCCAAACAGCTGGTATTTCACCCCTGCTCTTATCCATTCTTGCTGATGAGCTTTAACAAACTGATTAAGTTATAGATTCCCCTGAAGTTATCTAGAAGTTGCTGAACTCTTCTGTGAATTTGATGAGACAAGACCACACCTACCTGGGGTACCCCAAATAGGCTCAGGTTAGGAGTATATCTCAGGAAAGAAGTAACTCTTTTCTTAACAGAAATCTGGTACCTTTTCCCTCATAGTGCAGTCTCTTCTGTTTGGTCCCTTGCTCTCATTTTATACTCTCTTCTATTTGACAGTCATCCAATTAACACTGGTCACTGCTTATGTGCTAGGCTGTGTGCTACCTGCCAAGGATGCAGACCTGAGTAGAGATTGTGGTGTTCAGCTAGGGATGATTTCAGAATTATGTGAATCACTGTGAAAGATAAGTGCCTCTGTGTTTTAAAAAGATGAGGGATATGGATCAAGATACCAAGTCAAATCAACCAATATACAATGTAAATATCCTTTGTAAAATGCATATTTGTGTTTTCTTGTTACTCAAAATATCCCTCCAGGTAATTTTTTCTCCTCAGCTTTATTTCTATACATAAGTGTCATGTTTATCAAAGTGCTAGGTAGTTTAGTGATAGAGAATATATAAATAATAAAATATACTAGCCTTCAGTTTTGTGAAGGAACTTTGCATATTTTTTCCTTTCTTTGTTCCTTCTCTCTCACCTTTAGGAATTTTGCTGTACATCTGCTTGCAAAATGCTTTAATATTTACAGATTTTAAAGCAGGTTTCTCTGAGGATCTTGGGTTTTATATTTACCTTATGTTTTATCCTCCACAAAATAGCAGAACACATGGTAATATATTGGGAGGAAGGCCTCCTGCTCAGGAACTGAAGACAGAGTGTGTGTATGTGTATATGTGTCTGTCTGCTCACATATGCTGTGTGGGGGAGCACATAAATCTAGTTCAAACCATTTCAGCAGGGGTGTTCACTGTGGCACATAGGGCAGGAGTCTTTGGGAGAAATTCTGTTGTTCATCTTATCACAGAAACCCACCTCCAAAGTTTTTCTAACCATGGGCTTGTTCTGTTCTGATCTATTGAGCACTTTCTTCTGCGCAGCCAGCTGCTTTCTAATCATTTTCTCTCTGCCTTCCTTCTTCGGATTCAGTACACTGAATAATTCAGAGTGTTGGTTGACAGATAAAATGATAAGATTTATATGTCTTTGGCCTTGGTGATGAATTAATTGAAGTGGTCTCTCCTCTCTATTTCTCTCCTCTATACGTATTGTTTTTCTTCTCTAAAATTTGCTGGCAAGTGGTGGGTGTGGAGATTAACTTATTCTTAAAAGACTTTTTACAGGAAGATTTTAATATTCCAGTGTAAAGTTTTCAGGACTTTCAACATGGTCATTGTATAGAGTGTAGGTGAGGGTTGTCATATATCATGGGGAGAAGAGATGAGCTATTCAGAACAATTCCTTTTAGGGGGAGAAAATAAAACCCTACATCAACTAGCTGATGCATAAAATTTCATAGTGAGAACTTGATTGCTTTAACATCAGATTTTGAATCTGGGAGAAATAATACATTTCATTTCACATTTTAGTGAATGAATTATCATAACTCAGAAAGTTTGCTTCTAGAACCCTGGGTGACCTGGGAAGGAAGCAAGTCTCTGAAGATGAACCTTGAACTTGGTCTTACTTCGCTTCTTGTCTTAGTTTTCTAGGACTGCCATGACAAAATACCTCGGACTAGTTTAAACAACAGCAATTTATTTTGTCATGGCTTTGGAAGATAGAAGTGTAAGATCCAAGTGTTAGCAGGTTTGGTTTCTTCTGAGACCTCACTGCTTGACTTACAGATGGCCATTTTCTTGCAGTGTCTTCATACTGCCACCTCTGTATTCATGTATCACTGGTGTCTTTGTGTTTCCAGATTTTCTCTTATGAGGACACCTATCAGATTGGATTAGGGTATGATCTAAAGGCCTCTTGTTTTTTAAATCACCTCTTTAAAGGCCTTATCCCCAAACACAGTCTCATTTTGAGGTACCAGGCATTAGGGCTTCACCACATGAATTTTCAAGGTACACTATGATATTCCTTCTTCCCCTATTGATGCCAGATAGGGATACCAAGTCCCTCTTCAGGTTCTTGGTCCTCTTGATAAAAGAATTTTAAAACAGACACAGAAAGGAACCCAAGGATGCTTTGTTGGAGTTAGTGAGAGGGAGAGTGCCCAGATAGTCAAGCCAAGTAGGCTTGGGATTTAGGCAGGTGTTAGGGGATAGGAAACGAAAGGATAAAGGAAGAGAGAAAGTTATGCTTTCTGAGTTAGAAGTCAGAAAGTGGGCAGGTTCAGCAGTGAAAGTCTGCAAATAACTGCATGGAGGGGTAGGACTTTGGGGTTTATAAGCCCAGATCTAATTAAGGGGGCAGATCTTGCTCACATTTCTTTGTCTTTTGGTGGGTCAAGCCATTTGTCTCAGAGGAAACTGACATATTGATCTTTATATGTCTCAAATGGTGCCTGGGAAACTGATGGTTGCAGAAGACCCTTTTATTTCATTTCTTTCCCCCCCGGCATCTCCTATCATTGGGACAAAAGTAAAGCTGTACCTCTGGTTGGTGAAGCTCTATTAAACTCAAACTATCAGAATGGAAAAATAAAACATCAGTGACAATGGCAACAATCTATAAAATTATAAAATGGTGTGTCAGGAAGAAAAGTCCTATTTCCACATATGAGGAAAACAACAGTCAATTTAGTTAAAACTTATATTTGCTTTCTTTTCAGTTTATCTGCTCTAACTATGAGTCCAGGCCTTGCTGTGCACGTAGACTAATTCTGATGATAGATAAGTGCTGTGCAGACAGAGTTTAATGCCCATACCCTGAGACTTTCTTACCTATTCCAATTGCCCTTCTAAGCCAGAGACTCCAGCCCCCACCCAGCCACTGACTTTTTAATGTCCCACAGTTGCTCACTCTTCTTTTCCTGAGACACACACACCACCAATCCTTTTCACTTTTCATCCTTAAGTAGAAAAAAGCAGTTTAACTAAGTGTAAATGACAACTCTTATGGCTGCTAAAAACATGCCCTTTTAAAAAGTGTCAATTTCATAATTTTCCTGGTGCACTTTTACTTTATGAAAGCTCATCTTAAAATATAAATATGAAATAGTTTGTCTGCTTCATGTCAGAGTCAACATGCTTGAGTGAGCTGATTGAGAAAATATGTCGTAAATTATAAATCCCTGGTGGTTATAAATGCCAAACAACGGATTCAGTTCTTTGGGGGAAAGAATGAATTTCTTTGTTTCTGTGTCCATATACTACTGAAAAAAAACCATGAGAATTATGAGAATATGTGCTAATAAGGATGATAGGTGAAAAATAATGGACTTCCAATGGTTAGTGTATTGTTAGGTGGTGGGAGAACCAATTAAATAATCCACCACAGGATTTAAAGTTGGAAGAAATAGGTTTTATCCTTTATGCTTTGTGAACCTCTGTAAGCCACTTGGCTTGAATAAGGCTCGATTTCTTCACAGTGAGATAATACCAGGAGTATGCATAGAATCCTATGAAGATTAGACAAATTGTACTTTGGGCCATGTAAATTATTATTTACAAGTTAAATATTTTATGAGACATATTGTAATGATGGGGCTGGGATTTAGCTTAGTTGGTAGAGCACTGCTCTGTGGTCTCTAAGGTCCTGAGTTCAATTCCCAGCAGTGCAAAAATGGGAGGACTTTGCAATCCACTCCCAAAGCAATCCTGAAACAATGAGTCTTTGAAAATCCTGTGATGGTTGCTATGAGTCTGATAGGAGACTCCATGGCATCTAACAACAACAACAACAGCAGCATTGTAATGACAATGCTGGTCTCTTTCGATTCCTTGCACAAAGTTCATTTCAACTTTGAATGTTTACTTGTTGGTAGGTTGTGGGTAAAGAACATGCATCTGTAAGTTCTCCTCATTTTTCTATCCACAGCAAAGCCAAAGGATTACTTCATTTACATACTACTTCTTTGGGGAAATGTAGATGAGAAAATCTTAAAGAGTATTTATTTTCTTGTTTATGCACTAGAAGAATATCCATGTGACAAAAGTCAGCCTGTGACTTACAATAACTATCTCCTTAGGTAGAAATCCATGCCAGGCAAATTTTAGAAAAGGATAATGAATTATAAAAAACCACTTAGATGCCAGAGATCTTGTGAAATAAAAATGAAGAGGCCTCTAAGAATATCCTGAGACCATATTTGAAATTCAGAATTTGTAGTGAATTTTTACAGAACTTAAACACTCATATGCTTAGTGTCCACTGAAAGCTAGAAATTTTAATCTAGTTTGTAACAGGAAGTAACAAATCTTTTTAAGAACAACTGTCTCCAGATTTGAAAAAGGAGAACTTATTTTAATGTAATATTTTTTGTATTTTAATTCCCAGGGGTCAAAAGTTATAGAGTATATGTTGTTGTTGTTAGGTGCTCTTGAGTCAGTGTCCAACTCATAGCAACCCTAGGTACAACAGATGAAACACTATTATTGTGCTTCTCTGCTCTTCATAGGGTTTTCAATGGCTGGTTGTTTTCTTTTTGTGTGTATGGGGGGGAGTGGGTTGCCAGGTCCTTCTCCCAAGCCTTCAGCATCTGGTGTTCCCACATGGTCTCCCATCCAAGGCCCAACCCTGCTTAGCTTCTGAGATCTGACAGGATTGGATGCCATAGTGGTACAGCTGCAGGCATAGAGTATATGTTGTTGTTGTTAGGTTCCTTCAAGTTGTGTCCAATTCGTAATGACCCTTATAGTGTTTTCAATGGCTAATTGTTATGGGATTACCTCAGGAGTGAATTGCCACATCCTTCTCCCATTTTTATGGTGCTGGGAATTGAACTGTGGACCTCAGAGACTGCAGAGCGGTGCTCTAACAACTGAGCTAAATCCCAGCCCATAGAGTATATAGGAGCACATTATTATGCTGGAACCTTTAGAGTTGACTTGGTGGAGCCTGGATTTAAAACCAGAATTCTTATGAAAAAGACATAGTGCAGGTCTATAGATCTTATTCTGTTTTCTTCCTGATCAACTCTTTGACTTGGGATGTGGCATTTTTTTTATTATTATTAATGTTTTAACTTTTAGACATTCTATGGATATCTTGATCTTATAACCTACCCTTTTCCTTTTCCCTGCAGTTTTCTGTGTGGCATGTAGTGCATATGTGCTTTAATACTAGAGCTGGGGAAAACTTTTTCCTTTTTTTCTCATTTGTACAATGAGAATGTTGAGTGAGATGATCTCCCAATGTTTCTCAGCATGAGAACTGCATGATTCTTGATTCATATGTCTTTAAAGATACCATTGTGCATCTTAAACTTGTCTGAGTTCCACAGGTCTGCCAGTATTTTCCTGACTATAATAACTTTGTCAAAGCCATAAGCCAGGTTTTCTCTTTTCCCCTAGACAGAAGCAGCATAATGTATAAGAGTAGCACACCATGATGCTATAAAGCCCACAATCTGACTTAACTGCAAAGTCACACTGAGATGGGAAGAATGCAAGTTTCACTTAAACACATCTTATGAATACGAGAAAGGAGGCTATGTGTTGTATTTAAAACATTATGCTGTGTTTAACCAAATTAGGGCAGAAGGTAGAATAGCAACTGAGTTTATAAAGAAAGTAGTTTGTTGTTTGTTTGTTTGTTTGCAGTAATCCGGGGCTGAACCCAGGGCCTGGCACACACTTAGCAAGTGCTCTATCACTGAGCTGCACCACCTTCTCCTTTTTAATTCTTTTAATCTTAAAATAGGATCTTGCTAAATTACACAGGCTGCCTCTGGCCTCAAACTCTCAATCCTCCTGTTTCCACTCCCTGAGTTGCTGGAATCACAGGAGTGTGCCACTGCACCTGCCAAAAGTAGTTTATTTCTACTTGAAGTTAGGGTTTTGGTAGAGACTTGCTTGAATCATGGCACTAACACATAATGAACACCTCCTGTGTGCCATACCGTCTTCCAACTGCTTTACATATATGATTATATTTAACTCTTGCAAGCCTTTGAAGTTAATAACGTCACTACTAGTTTATGAATAAAAACACTGAGACTTAGAGAAGGTAAATGGCTTAAGTAAAGTAATATGTGATAACAGCAGGATTCAAACCTAGCTCTGACCACAGAGACCTTGGTTTTTGACTTTACCATCCTGTCCATTGACTCTAGAAATGGGCAGAGAATAAACACACCAGGAGTAGACCACACAGTTTCTGAAGCATTATGGTTAGTATAGTTGACACACACTTCCAAAGCATCTATAAAAGTATGTGGTTCATAATAACTATCTGAAGATGCCAGGCTGCCTGATCCCATTATAACCGAAGGAGATAGTAGGTACCACATCATCAACTCCCTTATCCTAAGAGAGAAAGGATGCTAATTTCTAGAAGAGGCAGTGGGCTGGGGAAGTTAAGGACCACTCAAAAGTACACCAACAATCTCATAGAACTCTAGCCATATAAGAGAACCTCTTAATTTTCCACATGAGCAAAATGAGGACCTATCTAGTCAGTGTCAGAATCATTGAGAGACCCAGGAAGCATGATTCCAGATCCACTGCCTTTCTTTTTTTCTATTATGTTGTTGTTGTTAAATGTCATAGAGTTGGGTCCACTCATAGCAACCCAGAATGAAACACTCCCTGACACTGGGCCATCTGTGGCATTACATCAATGCTTCCATGCTATTCATAGGGTTTTCACAGGCTGATTGTTTCAGGATTGCTTCAGGAATGGGCTGCCACATCCTTCCATTTTTGTGGTGCTGAGCATAGAACCCAGAGCCTGAGAGCACAGAACAGCACACTATCAAGCTAAACCCTGTGATGCTGAGCTAAATCCTGGTCCCTTTACTATTATAATAGAGAAAAAAAAAGCCAATTTCATATTCCTTCAAAACTCTCTAATTGCAGGCTTATCCCCTACCTATGTCTGTACAGCAACCTCCTCTTAATCAGATGAAGTCCTGAAGGCATGAATTCTGCCACCATTGACCTTCCCTGGCCTTGTGTTAAATTACTTCATCACGAGCATCCTTCTAATAGGAGCCTGGCTTTGCTAAGATTTCTAAGAGTATGTTGAAGGCTTCCTCTGTGTAGGATTTCCATGTGTGAGAAAGTGCTCAGACTCAGGGTCCCATGCAGTGAGACATATTTTTGTTCTCTTTGGTTCTCACTTGCTAGAAAACAGGAAAGAAATAGCAGCTTTTCTGTGCACTTCTCACTACTACTCATCTGGAAACCATGTCCCAGTTATTGATAAAGGGCACATCTGCAGTTCCAGTCCTAATTCCTTTCTGGCCAGCTATTGAACACCTATAAACACATAATACCCGTAGAAACCAGCAGGCCACCCTGTCCTCACCCTCCCTTTTTTACTGTTTTGAAGTACTCTTCTCACTCTTCACATTAAAACCATGTGTACTCTTGAGTGACTTTTCCCCAAACTATGAATTTCAACTATTTCTGCAACCATCTTTCAGAATTTGAATATAATTACATGGTTTGGGTGCAAATTGTGGTTTTTGCTACATAAGAAACTAATGGAAATGATCTGCCTATTTCTGTGGTTTACAGATTATATGCTTCAGAACTAGGGATATATATTTAGGCTGCTTTTCTGTGTGGCACATTAAAATGAAAATGAACTCAGGGTGAGCCACCATGGTTGCTAGGCAGTAGAGCATGTTGATAGAACCCAGCATTAAACTGAACCGGGATTTTCATTTTGCTTAACATGTATTTGCTTTGTACTTTTGTCATTTGATGGTGTCATAGAAGGGGAAGGGGAAAGAGACTGGCAGGGCCTGGTTGTCTTCAAACAAGGAAGAAGAAATAATCAGGCCAAACAACAATGTGAAATGAGCATTTTAAAGAATCTGAAATCACAGCAGAGAGAACTCTTTTCATGAAGAGCATGCAAGACTTGAAGGAGTACACAGGTGTAGCTGACATCTCCAGGGATATGGACTTTGCAGATATTTAGCTTCTGAATAGGAGCCATGGCCAGCAAAGAGGAACTAACTAGCTTCTCCAGGCTGGACCTTGCCTCAGTGGCTTTAAATAATAGGACACTGCTTTGGTTGAAAATTTTAAATGTGCTTCTACAGTTTATTTAATATTGAGTCTGAAATTCCCAACTCGTTGTGAGCAAGGAATGATAGGCAACACAGGCTTTTGGCCTTCTTTATAGTTGATATCTAATAGAATAACTCCAATTGCTTTCAACTTCTAGCTTTAATAAAAGCCTAAAGACCTGTAAAACAATTAGATCACAGATAAAGCAACACCTTCTCAAATTCATGGGGTCAATTTTAGTTGTTGTTGTTGTTAGGTGCCGTCAAGTTGGTATCCGACTCATAGCGACCCTCATAGGGTTTTCAATGGCTGACTGTTTCGGGATTGCCTTGGGAGTGGATTGCCAGGTCCTTCTCCCATTTCAATTTTAGTAGAACTCTGTTTATTTTAAAAGTTTGAAAAGATAAGTAAAGGGTTAAATCTCAGCTGTTGGGAGAATTTGCTCTCCTAAACAGTTTGGGTAGAGGGAGTTTGTACGAATTGTAGTTTAGATAGCCAAGATCTTATTGTGTATTTTTTTCTGAGTACCAATTATTACATTTCTCTTTCCCTAAACCAATACATCTGCATGATTACAAGAGCACCTTCGAATGTTCTCTTACATTAATTCAAACTTCTTGGATAAAATGAACCCAAGAAAGGACACCTCTGCTTTCATAAAAATGACAATAATATCTACTTTTCTCACTAATAATTATTATAATAATATAACTTTTTTTTTAATTCATTCAATGTGCCTGTGAGTTTTCTAAAGGTTTTCATTCATTTAATTCTCCTATGAGGTAGCACAGTTGTTTTCCCATTGTAAAGATGAGGCAGGGAAAGTTTGAAGCACTTGCTTAAGGCTGTGTAGGTAATACATTGCAGAACCAGGTTGGGTATCCAGGAATTTGTATCCAGATCTGGGCTGGGATTTAGCTCAGTTGGTAGAGCGCTGCGCTGCAGTCTCTGAGGTCCCGAGTTCAATTCCCAGTGCCGCAAAAATGGGTGAAGGACCTGGCAATCCACTCCCAAGGCAATCCCGAAACAGTCAGCCATTGAAAACCCTATGAGGGTCACTATGAGTCGGATACTGACTCGACGGCACCTAACAACAACAAACTTGGATAGTGTCAAACATTCTCAAAGTAGATTTCTTAGATGGAATATTGGGCCACTTTTAGAAGGGGCTTTTATATTCCATGTAGAGCCAAAATAAATTGTGAGCACTATGAATATTTTCACACTTATGAGCTAACAGTACCCCTTTACTTTGCATCAGATACTGAAAAAAAATATTTAGCTTACCTCACTTAATCATTATTCACCATCCTCCCAGGTAGATACTATTATTGTTGTGAATTTACAAGAAAAGACATTGAGCCCCAAGAGAGTTTGTTACTTCACCTAAGTTCTTCTACTTGCTAAGCAATTAGCATCTTGCATCTTACATCTATTGAATTTTTATATTAGATATCTTTGCAAATGTAGATCTGTTGCCAGGTCCTGGGAACAACTGATCAGAATACTTCTCTATATTCACAAGTTCTGTTATATTATAGGAAAGACTTTCCCAAACAGCCTTTGCAAACATATCATTCCAGAGTCAGCTGGCAAAGAATGGTTACATATTTAAGCCTGAGGGTCCACTGACAACTGAGCCCACTGGTGACTCACTCTCCTTGTTTTATTATAAGGAATACTTGTCTCAGGAAATTTAGTTTCCAATAGTTTCTATAAGCTTATTATTTTAGGCAAACTACCAAGTCTCCCTGGTTATAGTTCTCTCACCTAAAAAGTGAGGGAATTACAACTAATGATCTCTAAGTGGCCTTCCCTCTTTGTCTTGCAAGTTTGCTATTCATCTTTCCATCACCGCTTATAATAAGGCAAAATTCTGATGATTTCTAAAATACTTTTTCACTCTTACTAGATCACTTTGAATCTACTTTTATTCTCGACTCTTCATACATATGGCAGCTGTTCACTAATTATGAGGGTAAAACTAACAAAATGAATATTTCAAGAGTGGCAGTGGTTTTTCAATGTGAGCCAGTATGTGTGTACATGCACACGCGGGCGAGTGTGTGAGACAGAAAAAAAAAAAGTCACGTAAAGGTCTCAACAACATACTAATTAGTTCCTGGCCCAGAATGTAAAGATCAGACATGAGGACTAAGTCTGCTGTGCAGTACCTATGTAGGGATGCTTCTTTACCTGTCTCTTACTGCGCTGATGTCATTGATCAGTCCAGGGTTGTCACAGGCTCATGTTAGCATGTCAATAATAATCCCAGAAAGAGAAAGCATTTATGTGAAATAGGAATTTAAACCTATGGCCCTGGCCCTTTTACAGACATTTCCTCTCTTTGGGATGACTCATGTGTCCTATTTATTACATGCAAAGGGTATTCCATATATATATATATATATATGGGTGTGTGTGTGTGTGTGTGTGTGTGTGTGTGTGTGTGTGTGTGTGTGTGTGTGTATGGGCTGGGATTTAGCTCAGTTGGTAGAGCGCTGCACTGCAGTCTCTGAGGTCCCGAGTTCAATTCCCAGCACTGCAAAAATGGGAGAAGGGCCTGGCAATCCACTCCCAAGGCAATCCCGAAACAATCAGCCATTGAAAACCCTATGAGGGTCGCTATGAGTTGGATACCGACTCAACAGCACCTAACAACAACAACAACAAATATATATATTGCTACCCCCATCCTCTGTCAGCTCTTAAGTACCTATTAGACTATCACAAAGAACTCTCTTTAAGACAATCCTGAGACAGTGCTTTTTTGTTTCCCTGCCCAAGGTACCTCAATAATGGTAAACTAGAAAAAGACTCATAACCTTGTCCCCAAATTCCTCAAGCCCTGGGGAGATGTGAAAAGGATGCTCTGATGCAGGTCTTTCATGAACTTGAAAGCTGCTTTGCGTTTGTGGAGTCATCACATACCAAACCTGGAAGAGGTCTTTAGAGACCTTTCCCAATCAAATTATTTTTCATGTGAAGAAACTAACAGACCAGGAGTTTGTGAATTGTTCCCAAATCACAATTTTCAAATTAAGGGCAAGTTGAGGCTAACACCCAAGTTTCCAGTTTTTCTCTTGGGTCCTCTTTCTGTGTCACATAATGTTCATTCTTAAGCTCCTCCAGGTGTCACCTGTTTTGCTGAGCACTGGGAGCCTGGGATGCTCTCCAATGCAACTTGAGCAACCAATCAGCACTGAAGGAGCAGTGACAGCATGGGAGCCAGGAGGCTGCAACCCTCATGCTGTGCCTCTTTGTTGTTACCCCAGAGTGCAGCAACTCCTCCATCCGGGCTTGCCTGTCCTTCAGAGGGTCCCCACTTTCTGTCTGCCCTGGCAGCCTAGGAGGGAAATTCAGTGTACTTCACTTCAATCAAAAGGTTTGATGAGAGCTTTTGAGCCTAATTACATGGAAGGTTTCTTCCAGTGAAAGGAAGGAGGAGAGAGAAAGGGAGAAATTAAATTGAAGTATAAATCAGTCAAGAGCTGAGATCCAGCGCTTTCTTTCTTTTTAATCAAGAGTAAAATGAGAGGAGAGTTTTAAGGATCATCACAAGACACCATTAACTACCCAAGGAGCTCTTGACTAAGGATGGTTTGTCATAAAAGAAAACGCATACAATTTGTCCAAAAAAAGGAAATATCCAAAGGTCATACAGTAGTTTAGGAGCATGGCACTGAAGGGAAGACAGTTTTGCTGGTTTAGTTTTTTGTGATATTTGCCCCTCATATTCCTAGAGGGAGAGCATGTTTTCTTGCATACTGTAGGTGCTCAATGAATATTTTAAATAAATTATCTGGCAAATATGTAATGTACAATTAGGGTAACTATATTATTATGTAGGAAAACATAACATGTTTTTCATTCATTCAGTATTAGACATTACACCTGAAATCAGTAATCAAAATCTTGGCCAGTGTTCCTTTGTGGTTGACATAGGTTGGGTATATCATGCTAAAATTGCTGCTGTTGGTAAAATGTTTTATACTGCTACAGAGAAAATTCCTCATCATTTTTCATCCACACACAGCCCTGTGTAGTAGAAGGCTAAGTGGTAAGGTTGTTATTTGTCACAAATTTTTAAAGCTGATGTAATCAAAACCAAAGAAGCATAAATGACTTGATGAAAGTCATTCAAGTAGTATGTGAAAGAGCAGAAACAGACATGCATCTTTTGTCTACCCTATACGACCTAGTATATTATATAGAATTTCTGAGATTTTCTGTAAGAGAACAATAGAAAGTAATGCTTGCACAAAAAGTGCATTGGACTCCACTCTTAATTACTGAGTAGTTATAATGAGCAATGCAAGTCAAGTCATTCTCCAGGTTCTTCAGTGGAAATTGAAACATGGACTTTGTCCTCAAAGACTTCCAGTGCCCTTCCAAGTTCCTTAAAGTAATGCTTAGCTTAATCCTTCCCATCCCCACAGCACCTCCAACTATATCACCTGGACAGCTTCAATAGCTCCCTTTATATGCCTCCTATCTTTGTTTCTCTCTCCGGTCAAAGCTCCACAGATCATTGGAGCCATCCATCTGAAGCACCGATTTCATCATACCACTGTCCCAAGGTATCCTCATGGCCTACAGGAAAAATTCCAGTCAGATCATGTCACTCCTATGTAACCAGGGCAAAAGTTAGCCCCTTATTTTCACCAGATGACACTCACTTATCTCTGACTTCATCTCCTAACATGATCTTTGTCTACTTTTTCCTTTTCATTTTTAAATTCTTTGAACATGTCAGGCTTGTTCCTACCACATGGAATTTATGCTATCAGTTCCTGCTCTCTGGAATATTTTCATCCATATTGCCCCATGGTCACTCCTTATCATAACATTAGGCTTCAACTCTGATGTCATCTCAGGAACCCTTCCTGAATGACCTCTCAAATCCTCTCCAGTGTACCATCTTGTTTTCTTTCCACTGCAATTCGGATATCCCATGATATTTCTTGTGAATATATTGCTTCCACCAACCTGCTAGAATGTAGAACAGAGACCTTTTCTGTCTTATTTGTGGTTATATCAAATGATTGCTAAATGAAGGAAAGGAAGAATAATGTGATATTTGTCTCTCACATATGGTTCCCAACCAGCATTTTAACCTCAGAATTCACTAAGCTTTTAAAAAACTCTACGGCTTTAGAATATGCTCTGTCCTTGATTAGGAATCTCAACCATTTGGAAGATTTCTATTAATGTCTGATAAGACAGCTTACTCCATGGTATCTGGTTTATGAGTTTTTTCTCTTCCTTCCATCTGCATAGAGTTTATCAGCCTTCTGTATTTGTTATCCATAGTACTTGTTCGATTGTACAGTTAAACTAATTATAGATATAGTAAGTCTTCTACTATATTCTAGGCATTGTTCTGGGTGCCAGGGACTTAAATATGAGTAAGAGTTGAACCCTGCCTATAAGAAATTCATGTCTTGGTAGAAGAGCTAACTTGTGTTCTGTCAGACATACAATATTGTGTTGCCATTATTTATTAATACCTGTAGCTGTACCTCTGTGGCATCTGATCCTGTCAGATCACAGAAGCTAAGCAGGGTCAGGCCTGGTTAGTACTTGGATGGAAGACTGCCTGGGAACACCAGGTGCTGTAGGCTTGAGAGAAGGACCTGGCAACCCACTCCCACTCCCTATGAATATCAGACAAGAACTAACATACTGTTTTGTCTATTGTATGTAAGGTTGCTATGAGTTGAACACCAACTTGATGGCACCTAACAACAACAATCGTTTATTAATAGTAATTATTTTCTTATTAGATTCCTCCTTAAGGACAAGGGGTGAGTTATTGATTTTTGTATTTTGAATGGCTGACAGAGTTGTACTTTTAGAAAAAAGTGCTTGATGATACTCATTAAGGAAAGAATATAGCAAGTGGATTGAACAGGTAATAAGAGTATTTTAAGAAATATTATAGCATGGAAACATCATAAGTAGATTTAGAAGGGAATTTAGAAGGGAAAGGTACCATCACAGTCAATTACATCATTTAAAAATACTTTGTGGAAGAGATAAACTTTACATCATATTTTGAAGAATTATTTCTACGAACATGCAGGAGATAGGGTGGAATATATTTAGGAAAAAGATCAGAGAGATATTCAGAGATTAACAACGTACTTGGTGGAGGAATGAACATGGAGGGGAATGTTGTGAGGAGGGTTCGCAAAGGAATTTGGGACTCTTTGATGAAGAATATTAAACACTAGTCACAATGGTATATTTGGCATTTACAGTTTAAGAATCAGTACTATGAGCATTATATGATTTATTGCTTTCACCCTGCAACTCTTTTACCATTATCACCATTTAAAGACAGGAAAGTGGCCAAGTCTGAGAAATTGGTGCTTAAATCTTATAGAAGGTTGTTCTACCTTTTCAGAACTTATATCTGGTTTTGTAAGCCCCCTCCTTAACAATAACAATGATAGAAGGTTGTCCTACCTTTTCAAAACTTACATCTGGTTTTGTAAGCCCCCTCCTTAACAATAACAATGACAAAGAAGCAAAGAAACAAAAACTTCTTGTTTGTGGATTTCCATTGACCTTCAAATTATAAAATTTACCCCCTACAGACTGGCCTTTGTTTATCACCAAAAAGCAAATTCCTCACTTCTTCCACTTGTTGACACCTACCCAAACTGAAAGTTTCTGCTATAGTATATCACCTCTTGAAGGAAGCTCCCTTCGGCTTCCTTGCCAAATTCAAATGCCCAGAATACAGCTTCCCCTAACTTTCTGGAGCTCCACTCTTGTACGTTTTAGAGTTGCTACTTTATATTTGCCTGTAACTATACCACTGTGGCCTCTGATCCTGTCAGTTCTCAGAAGCTAAGCAGGGTTGGGCCTGGTTAGTAATTGGATGGGAGACTGCTTGGGAACACCAGTACACTTGGGAGAAGGACCTAGCAGCGCACTTCCAAAAATCAATCAGATATTGAAAAACTTATGAATAGCAGAGAAGCATGCCAGATTTACTACATACACAAGGCACTCAATTAAATTTGATATGCACATAAGCAATTGACTTTTCTTTTTAGTTCCATCCAATGTTTGGGATATACTTATAATTAAAGGGTTTTTTTATCTGAAAATTAAAAAATTTAAAAATCTGGATATCTTATATTTTATTTGGCAACCTTTGTCAGGAGCTACATCTCTTATTCCTCTTACCATATTAGCTAGGAATGCAATAAACAATCATCCAATGTTTGGTAAATAAATAATGTGAATTTCAAAAATATTCTGGCAGTGCCATGTAGGCTAGACTGGTATAACAAGAGACTGATGTTGGAGGGAATAATTAGCAAACTTTCAAAATTGTCAGTGGGAAACGTAATAAAGACACAAAATGGCCTTAAGGCTGGAAAGACAGAGGTGTGTATGAGAAACATTTCTGATTGGGGATTAGGTTTTTCATAGGTGTAACTATAGTGAACCAGCACTATGAAGATTAATCAAAAGGGCCATTTCAAATCACTAGTGATCAAGACTATAAACAGAGATGAGAAAAATAAATTTGACCCCTTTCACATATATAAAGCTTTACAACTTTCAAATTGCTGTTCTGTCTTTCTATATCATGCCTTCTTGTAAGATAGGCATGTTTCTGAAAATATGGTCATTTAATTATCACTTCTATTTTTAAATTCAATTGCTTTTCCAAATCAATGTAGTTCTTCAGTTCAGAGATGTTTATCTTCATTTCTGTGCATTTTTAATGGGTTTCCTTTATTTAAGCCCTACATTTCTCAGTGCTGAATCCAGTACTTCTGAAGTACCAGGTAATTTTGCATTATGCATAGCAAACCTCAGATGCATTTATATTAGCAAGTTGATTTGTATCCGTCAGACTCTAAAACTGTGCTATAGATGGCCTGTAATGAGATGACCATCCAGAGGCTAATTTCTGTGGTATTTCATCCTGATGCCAGTACTGGTGAAGACAGACAAGTCACAAATGCCCATTTCAGATAATAAAGATGTGATTCCAGTCATTCAAGTTTGTGTCTAAAGCAAATGTTTTCATTCTTTATTTTTCAATTAGTGTAGCATGTACCTCCATGGCCTGGAGTTATAGGAGGCCAAATGAGCGCATGTTTTTTAACTAGATGTGTGAACAGAGATATAAGGTTCAGGTATTGACATTTCCTCAGCTGCTTTTGCAGAAGTCTTGAAAATCATCCAAAGAGCATTATTTGCCTGTGATTAGCTATTTGAAAGACAAGGTGTGACCAGTAATAGATGGAGTGAGGCAATAAAAAGTCAGCATAGGCTACTGGGCAGAAGGGAGGTTTTGGAACTCCATATACCTGAGTGTGACTGGTCATGCTCGCTCTCCTTAGCACATCATTGGAGATCAGAGCTCAGTAAACTTTCCATCTAAAGTGCCAGATTGTAAATATGTTTGGCTTTGTGGCTACATCCTCTCCGCTTCACCACAAGCTCTCAGCTCTCAGCTCTGCCATTGTAGCACAAATACAACCACAAATAATATATAGCCCAATGAATACAGCTCTGTCACAGTGAAATTTTATTTGTGAAGACAGGTAAGCCAATTTTGCCAAGTCCTGTGCCCAACTTAGGATTCCTGATTCCTATGGCAGTAGTACAACCTATAAGCCAAAATGATGGTGATTAAAATCTTTTTATGTGCACATGGAACCTAGCAGGAGCCTGAAACACTAATAAGAATTCAAGAAATCCTAATCGGGATCATGATTTTAATGAGTAACTTTAACACTGCAAAGAGTCTTGGGGTCATACACAATTTTCACCCTGAAAATGCCAAAGGATTCAAGAAGTATAAGGATTTCACCAAAGTTGCTGAAGTCTGTTTCCTCACTATCCTGTTTGTATGCCACTTCTGGAATTCCCACTAAATATGGTAGCAAGAGTCCAAACTATCTTGGGGGATATTTGGGCATTCATTCAATATGTACACATTGAAGGTAAACCATGTAAGAGTGACTGTGCTATATAGTTCATGTGATACCAAGATCAATAAAGTTCTTCCAATGAAGACCTAGTAATTTACAGTTATCTAGATAACTATAATGAGGTGGGAAGTGACAGGAATCAAAAGAATGAGTCCCTCCTGTGTGCCAAGTATTGTACTCAGGTGCTTAAATGTGCTATCTGATCCCTTCAACTTAATTTTAGTTTTAAGCATTATCCTCAAAGTCACTGAGGCTCATATGTTATCTGCTTAAGATGAGGAGTTTGTCAGTGCTGGAATGAAGACTTGAACTTGTCTCTCTTTAACTGCCCAGTGTGCTTTCTTCCAGTTGTTGGAAAAGACCTCATGGATGAAGTATAGTTCAGTTAGGTATGGGTGCATTAGAAACTACAGTTGTGTTTAAACAGATACATTACTTCCTCATGCTTCTGTGGGTGTTAATTTAGGCCTGACCTGGCTGGGTGATTCTGATGGCCTGATATGGAATCCCTTGAGTTATCTGCAGATAGACTTGGGTTGGTGGTCTAAGATGGTCTCAGTCACATGTGGATTTAGGTAATTAGTCTGGGGTTGAGGCTCTGTTGGTATGGTTATCTCTAATCCATCTGACCTCTTGTCTTTCACTTAGCTGAACCCAGCTTTTTCACATGGTGTTCTCAGGGTTGCCTTCCAAAAATGTCACACAAGAGGAGCAGCAAGAACTTTTGAGAGCTTTCACTGCATTCTTTTGGTCCGAGTAAGTCTACAGTCCAGGCTAGATTCAACAGGTTGGGAAAAAGATTACATCTCTTAGCAGCAAGAACAGCAAAGTGACATTACAAAGAGGTGGGCATGCAGGGATGGGACAATTTCTTACTGCATTTGCAACCTACCACAAAGGGATAATTGAATTGAACCTTAACAGAAATATAAAGATTTTGTAAGTATGGACTTTGCCAAATCAGGAATTATAAGTGATTAGAAAGTACAATAGTTCAGATTAGCTGAGAATGGAGCCCTTACACCTGTGCTGTATCATCTAGGAAATTTCTGCTGGACTTTGTGCTAACAAGAGAATAGCTATTACTGTTGGTAGGGATGTAATTACAAGATTGGTTTCTACATATATGACACTTCTAACTTTTCAGAGGATTTTTATTTCCACTATGTTGAAAACCCTATGAATAGCAGGGAAGCACTGACATAGAGCTGGGTATGGTACAGTGTCGGGGAGTGTTTCATCTGTTGTATGTAGGATCGCTATGAATCAGACCCAACTCCATGGCATCTAACAACAACAACATGTCACATTAAACATGCTATGTCATTCTGTTGCATTTTCCTCCTCAGAGAGAAATGGTAAAGCTGCTTCTTCCTTATCTGCCATTTGGCATTATTATGGCAGTAAAGCCAAATTCCCAGTTCACTTTCCAAAAAGCAATCTATGCAGCCTGTGTGCTATGATTAACTGTGGCTGTTTGCCTCAGCAGCTGTTTTGTTGCTGAAGATGAAAGTTTGATGGACTTTAAGGTGGAAAGGAAGGAAGCAGAGAAATTTGATCTCATTGGCAGCTGTCTTACCCATCTTCATTAAGATGGGTTTGTGGACACCTCAAGGCCATTCTGAACCAGTGGTCATAAAACTAATAGGCGCCACTCAACCTAGACAGCTCATATTGCCACCTGAGATCTGTCATCTTGGTAGTTATTGCAGAAGAAGAAGGAATCTCCTGCAGGGAACAGAATGGTCCTCAAGTGACATAAGTGAAACTGAAAGAAACAGATTTTTCTATTAGTTGCAAATCAAACCTTTGCACATCATCCCTCAGAGGTGACAGAACATGATTCTCAAAGGCAGAATTGGAACAAATTATGTAAGCTTGCAGAAGAAAACACAGAATTAATATCAGTGTGTGTGCATACGTGTGTGTGCGCAAGTATGAAGAACTACCTGGCTTCTCACTGGATGTCTTAGAATTGACTATAAAAATATGTGTAAATAAAGCATTTATAGATGTGAAGTTAAGGTAAGAATGTTGAAGAGAGAATATAGTTTGGATTAGGGTGATCCTGCAATGAGTGGATTAATAAGGTTCAGTCTCCCAGATTTCTGGATATGAGAGATCTTTTCCTCCAGAAATGTTTGCTAAAGGGAGGCAAGTAAACATAGTCTATACTTGGGCTAATCACACATTTCAAATGTCAGCTTGCATGGGTGTTTCTGTCCATTCTTATGGTTCCTTTGTGTTTCAGTCTAACACTTTACATCCCATGGGTTGTAGTAATAATGATAGCAGTCACCATTTATTGAGCCCTTTTCACATGTCAGGTGTTTTACATATAACAACAACAACAACAACAATTATGCAAAAATCTTTGTAAGAGAGAAACCATTACCCCCAGGAAATTAAGGCTTAGGGAGGTTAAGTAGCTTGCCCAAGAATATACAGCTCAAAAATTGCAATGCAGGGATCCAAACCCCAAAGCCCATGCCTTCCTATTAGGCCACCTTGCCTTTTCAAAGCTGAGGGTAATGAAGATTTTTGGTCAGGCTTAGTGATACATGCCTGTAATTTCAGCACTTGGGAGGCTGGGGTGGAAGGATCAACGTGAATCTAAAGCCAGCCTGGTCTACATAGCAAGTTCCGGGTCAACCTGGACTACACAGTGAGACCTTGTCTCAAAAACAACAAGAACAATAACAAAATTGGTAAGGGATTTTTAATTCAGCTTTTGGCCAAGACTTCTTTAGAAAGTCTTCTGAGTCAACAGTGTAAATAGTTAGCTACCTGATCTAATGGTATTATTAGAAGAAGCTAAATAGCAAGAAACAGTGAGGACTTGGGGAATTAGAAGAGACTCACTAGATCATCTAATAATTCTAATTTTCTAATTTAACATCTTCTCTGGCACCATTGTTGCATTGTATAGAAAATGAGATCTGGATAGATCAAGACCAGAATGTTACAGCTACCTAGAATGCCTTCTCTGCGCCTAAACTTTTCTCTTCTACAATGTTGTACATCTCTAGTGGAATAATTGACTATGGTTCAGATGTCATATCAAGGACTAAGGTAAAAGCCATTCTACTTGTGAATGACATAGCCCAGGAGTTGGAAAAGTATTTTTGGTAGAGGGCCAGATAGTAAAAATTTTTGCCTTTTCAGACCAGAAAGATCTCTGTTCCAGCTACCCAATTATGCCTGTATAGCTGGTAGGCAACCACAGATAATATGTAAAGGACTGGCATCATTGTTTCTAATAAAACATTATGAAAACTCAGAGAGCTGGATTTGGCTTGCCCATTTCTGCCTTGGGTCTTTGGAAGTATAGCAATGTCCCCCATCTGGCTTTTATGCTCAGTAGTAATAACATAGTAGTAATAGGATGTTTGTGCTACTGATGGTAATAATAGCAATAGTAGTATCAGCAGCAACTATCCCACTTCTTTACATTTGTTTCATGCTTTAGAGTATATAGAATATTTTCAGAATTATCATCTCTCACAATCTTTTTTAACTCTTGCTCAAGATCTATGTAAGTGAGGGAGACTTACCAGCTAAGGAATGTAACTCCATAAAAGGAGAATGAGATAAATTTTGTTTAAAGACAGAAACTGGGGTTTCGGATGAAAAGGCCTAGAAAAAATAGTTGGGTGTTTCCTGACCCTACTTGGGAAAGTTCACTCAGCTACAGAGTAAGTATCAGAGTTCCCCAAACAGTAAACAGATATGGTCCTAAAGCATCTTTCGCTCTATAGGAAGTCTCACTTTGCAGTTGACCCTGTCCACAAAAGAGAGGCTTGATCTAAGAGGTTGTGTTGTGAAGAAAGCCCTTCATTTCTACTCGTCCCCTTTTTAGATCCTAGTATGTTAGTGAGTAGCTGTGAAAAATGACCAATGTCTAGAAGGTAAACTGAGGAACAGTTAAAAAAATTAAGTTTATTTGTGCAATCAGTATTCACGAATCAGACATCTCCAAACCAGAAATGGCATGGGGGCTTCACTGGAGAAACCTGAGGCACAGGCTTTTATAAAGTGAATGCAGATTCAATATAAAGAAAATGTATGATTGGTCATAGGTATAGTGTTGCCTGATTTAGTCTATTCCACTGGACCGTCCCAAGTTATATAATTATGTTTGTTGGCTGCTTCTGGTTGGTTGAGTTTAAGTTCTGCTTTTCTTTAATATAGGCATATCCAAGAAGTAGTTCAAATTAAGTTTTTCCTTTGCTTGCAAATCCATCAAGGTTAAGGTCACTTATGAGGCCTAACAGGCTTTATTTGCTTAGGGATTCTTCAGGCTTGGTCTCTTTTTAAATTTATTTTAATACCATCATTAATATCATTCAGTCAACAAGCACCTATTTTATACTTTCAGGTCTTTGCTTGATGGAAAGTCAAACAGGTACATGAAACTCTGGCTGTGAAGCATCTTCAGCTGCAGAGACACACAGGATAACTGCAGAGCCTGGTCATCAGCCCTGCAGCCTGCTAGAAGCACAGCAATACTATAGGGTTCTGTAGGCAGATGTTTGGGGTTGACTTCTGGCTCTGCCACTTAGTAGCCCTGTACTTTGGGCAAGTTTTATTCTAGTTGCTTTGTCTTGTTCCTCATTTGTGAAATGTGGATTATTTTATTTAACTATGTATGGTAAAGACTTAAGAACTAATATGTGTAAAGTGCTCATATTGCCTGGCCTGAGTACGTGTCCAGATAGCCATTATTATTACTATTACTGTGGTTTTATTATCATATGAAGTTCCATGCAAGCCTTATATATATATATATATATATATATATATATATATATATATATATATATTTTTTTTTTACTGTAAACTTCAAACATTTTCAGAATCCCAGGTACTTGATTTATTGGACATTTTTCTAGACGTAGCGATTCCCCATCCATTACATCTTCTGATACTTGTGGAGAAACAGAGTTAAATGAAGTAGGAAGCATTTGTCTCCTGACATTTTACAAATGGAAAGAATCCTAGTGGTTATTTAAGCCAAGAACTCATTTTTGAGATAAAGAACTAAGGCTCATAGAAAGTAAATGATTTCATCAAAGTAATACACTCAGGGCAGAGTGAGGGCTAGAACTTCAAGGATTATTTTCCCTGGACTCAAAACTTTCCTCAGCCATTTTTAATGCCACCTAGTTACATCTTCATATCTTCTTTTAAGGACCCCACTGGTTATAGTTGGCAAATTAATGAAGTAGCCAAATAACCTGTGGTTTTACCTTGGCTGCCCTCAGCTTCCTGAGAAGAGCTTACATTTGAAGATTCCTAATAAGGTCCCCCGGTCAGCTAAGAGTAGGTCCTAATGAATAAGATGGAGTCAGAGTGGAACATTATTGAAATCTGGGTGGCACTGGGACTGGGCTATTATTCTAAATCTACAGAAAGTTTCAAGGACAATATGTTTTTTTTAACCTGAAGACAGTGATGTTCCAGTGCTAAATAGCCACCGGCCCAGACAAAATGTGCAATGTAATTTCATCATTGAAATGAGCATGTGTTGACCCTGAGTGGTTTTATGTTTCTCTGGAGCCTTCTGCAGGGCTGCAGAGCTTCTCTGTGGGCCAAGATGCTTTATCAGCTGGATGCTTTTCCAGAGTGGTTAGTATTCACTGATTCTATTTTATTTGGCCCATGTTGCTGTTGGTAAGTGCCATGGAGTCAGGTCTGACTTGTAGTGACCCTATGTACAAAAGACGAAACACTACCCAACACTGTGCCATGCCTGGCACTATTGTCAGTGCTTCTCTGCTCTTCACAGAGTTTTCATGCCTGGTTGCTTTTGGGAGTGGGTTGCCAGGTCCATCTCCAAGGCATATAGCACCCAATATTCCCATCCAAGCCAATCTCCTACCCAAGTACTAGTCAGGCCCAAACCTGCTTAGCTTCCGAGATATGACAGGATACGATGCCACATTGGCACAACTGCAGATGATTTGGCTCATAGGAGGAGGATAAAAAAATGAGACAATATAGTCATGCTACACTGTATATTCCCTCTAAGGACAAGGCAGCCATCCTTGTTGAAAACTCTTTTTGACAACTCATCTTTCCTCTGCTTTATTATACCTCTTCCATGTCCTTCCATCTCAACATTGTACACTTTGCTCCACATCTGTCAGCACTCTGTTTTAATATTTAAAAGAAAACTGAATTTAAATATTGTTCTTCTCTTGTTAATATACTCATCTATAGATATTGGAGGTGGGGAACCTTTAACTTTAAAAGATTGTGTGTGTGTGTGTGTGTGTGTGTGTGTGTTATTGTAATACAAGGTTATTTGTTTGCTTACCTGTTTTGAATGCCTATTAATTAACACTGTGATCTTATCCAGAAAACTCATTTTATCTGCACAGAGCTTGGGAGGTGGTATTCTCATGTCCCTTGTTACCAGCTTGCCAAGTCTCCAGGAAACTGGTTTCTTCCTCTCCTTTCAGCCCTGACACCCAGTTTATCATGAGAGATAAGCCCCAGTTGTCTGCAAATTGAAATCTCATCAGGTCTGCATGATAGCATCTTGTTTGACTCCTCTATAAAACCTTTCATTAACACTTCTGGTCTCAGGCTTCGGGAAGAGCTGGACCTCACCACATGGATGATTGCGGTTGATGAACAGATTCTGGTTTTCCCCATTATTGGCTTCATTAAACTTAATAGCCTTTTTACTTTCCCAATAAGGTGAAACTCTTTTCACTGACCCTTATTAACAGCTATCTTCTTAAGAAGGGTCACTTGGGAAGGAATAGGTGGAGGCTATTCCTTCTACTTCCAGAAAGTAGTTGATTTTGGTAAACAACTTTTTTTAGCTTTTAGAATTCTTTCACTTCCTTAATTATAATAGCTACCATTTTTCAAATGTTTTCAATATACCAGGCCCTAGGAATGATCTCATTTATTTCTGGTTATACATAGGTATTAATATTATTTTCCCCATTTGTCAATAAAGGAACTGAGTCTCAAAAAAGTTAAGTTGTTCCAGGTCTCATATCAATAAAGAGCTGAGATTTTAATTGGATAAGTCTGACTTTTGAGCTTAAGACTCTAACCTCCATGTTCTATCACCTTTAATGTGATTTTAGCTACTGGATTATATTTGAGGCTTACCCCTTGATTGTTGATCTTTAAAATTGAGTCCATGCATTCATTCTGATTTTATCAATTATGTTAGTAATGTGTTGTTTCATGAAAACTTACTGTGAGTTAACTTTTGTGTTTCTTTGGTAAAATACCTGATAGAAACAACTTAGGGAAAGAAAGATTTATTACAGCTCATTTTTCAGAGGATTTCAGTCCATAGTGATAGGACACATGGTAGAATAGCTGGCAGCAAGTCTGTGACAGAGGACTTCACATCATGGTATTAGGAAGAAAAGAGAGCTTACTAGAACTGGGGATCTGGATAAAACCTTCAAAGCCACCCTAGTGATCTTCTTCTGCAGTCTAGGTTTCCTTTCCCAATGTTGGACAGCCTCCACAAACAGCACCACCACCACCTAGAAACCAAACATTCAAATACATGACCTTTGGCGGACATTTTAGATTCAAACCATAATGTTTTATTCCCAGCCTCCAAAGATGTATGACCATCTCAAAGTACAAAATGTAGTTAGTCCAACTTTAGGAGTCTCATAAATCTTAACAGTTTCAGCTTTTATCAAAAGTCCAAGTCCAAAGTCTGTACTGAGCCTCAAGGCAAACTTAGCTGTGAGCCCCTTCAAAACAAAAGGATAAGTTATAAAATTTCAATATACAATGGCACCAACTAAGTGTTGCCATTCCAAAAGAGAGGAATAGGGACATACATAGAAAAGACCAGTCCCAAGCAAAACCAAAATCCAGCGGTTGTTGTTGTTGTTAGGTGCCGTTGAGTTGGGTTCAATTCATAGTGATTGTCATAGGGTTTTCAATGGCTGATTGTTTCGTGATTGCTTCCAGTAGGACACACAAACACTATAGCTCCATGCCTGGCATGTGGCATATGTGGAGACATCATCTGGGCTTGCATAGGCTTTGGCACCTCTTCTCTTATTGCCATGCTATTTGTAGCACACATGGCCTTGGTAGACTGACTCCACTTGTTGTCAGTAACTTCCATCAGTGTATGTTTTACATTGCTATCATTTCCAACATCAGGGATATCCATTGCAGTTTAGATGCTGGCCTCAAAGAGTCGCACACCAGACCTTTAATGGCTATCTGCAGGAAATCCAACCCTAGTATACATTTCCTATAGCCTTGCAGGCTATTCTGTGGAACCTTGATGGCTGCCTCCATAACCCCTTAACTCTTGCATTCTGCATGCCTGCAAAGCCAGCACTACATGGATGATGCCAAGGTTTCCTACCAACTCCAGTGGTAGCTGTGCTTCTTTGGACCACAGCTGCAGCAGCAGCCTATGCAATGCCCAGGTCAGAAATCACTTCCTTAGGCATCCAGGAGGCACTTCAGATGCTCTCTTTTCAAAGGAAAATCTTTCAAGTGAATTTGCAATTTTACTTCCTGAAGCCTTGAATGGGAATGGCCTGGCCAACTCCTATTTGCCCCTAGAGTATTCATATTGTTTTAGTGCAAAATGAGTGGTTTCTCTTTAATGGCACTTATCTCTTTAACAATCATGGCCTCATTGCCTAATTTGCCTTGTCTGCATCTTTGAATATGAGGCATTTTTTTCTTGTCAAACTGCATTTTTTAAAAAATCTTTCTGCTCTACTTTTTGTACTTTTTTCATCATAAATCTGGCTAAAAGCATCCAGTAATAACCAACACACAGCCTTGATATTATATTATCTAGAAATTTCCTCCACCAAGTTAATTAGTCCATTACTTTTTAATTCAGTTTTACTCAAATTCTTAGGATGCATGCAAACTACAGACAAACTCTTTGCCTGAATGTAACATGAATAGACTGTAGTCTGATACCCAATAGTATCCTCATTTCCCTTTGAAACCCTGTGAATGACATCTTTACTGTTCACATTCTTATCAGCATTCTGGTCTTCTGAATTTTCACTAGAACCTCCTCTGAAGCTCTGCTTACAGCATTACAGGACCTCAGGGCCTGCATACCCAAACTCTTCCAAACATGCCCTGCAAACAAGTTTTAGTGGCTTACGGTCCACATGGTCAGCTTCTGCACAGCAATGACCCTATGCTCTGGAACCAATTTTCTTCATTAATCAGCTGGTGCATTGCTGTGTCTTAATGTCCAATAGAAACAAGTTATGGGAGGAAAGATTATAGCTAGTGGTTCAGAGGATTTTACTCCATAGTGATGATAGGGAGACATGGAGGAGCAGCTGGCACCAAAGCCTGTGGCAGATAACTTCATATCATGGCATGAGGAAGCAGAGAATGCTTACCAGAACTGGGGGGCCAGGAAAAACCTCCAGAGCCACCCCCAGTGACCTACTTGTGCAAGCTAGGTTCCACTTGTCAAAGTTCCATGGCCTCCACATACAGTGCCACCACTTGAGGACCAAGCATTCAAACACATGACCTTTAGGGGATAGTTTAGATTCAAACTGTAAACAATTACCCTAGAATTTAGCAGAATGAAAAAATTAACACTTGTTATCTCATTTAGTTTCTGTAGGTCAGGAATACAGGAGTAACTTATCTGGATGGTTCTGGCTCAGGGTCTCTGCAGTTAAGACATTGGACAAGGCTCCAGTCATTTGAGTGCTGGAGTGAGACTAGCAGATACACTTTCAAGATTCATTCCATGTCTGGAAGAAGTAGAAATGGTTATTGACAGAAAGCTTTAGCTCTTCAACACGTCCAACAATTTCTAGTCCTAATATTATTTTACTATATGTCATATTAGTCTTCACTTGAGATTTTATCTCTATTTCTCTCTCTCCCTTTCCCTCTCCCTCTCTCTCTCCCTTTCTTCCTTTATCTTTTTCTTTCTGTTTCTCTCCTTACCAGCCTCCTTTAGATCAGGCTGTCTTATTTAGTTACCTAGTGCTTTTATAACATAGTACCAGAGAATGAGTGGGAAGAAATGCTGGATTTTTCCTGAGGCCCTTCTTTGGCTTGGAAATGTCCATCTTTTCATTATCTTCATGTGGTCTTTCCTCTTTGTGTGTCTGCATCTTGTTGTTGTTGTTGTTGTTGTTAGGTGCCGTTGAGTCAGTATCCAACTCATAGTGACCCTCTGTAAAACGGGAAACACTATTGTCAGTGGTTCTCTGCTGTTCATAGGGTTTTCAATGGCAGATTGATATTTGGGAGGGGGTTGCCAGGTCCTTCTCCCAAGCCTACAGCTTCTGGTGTTCCCAGGCGGTCTCCCATCCAGGTACTAACCAGGCCTGACCCTGCTTAGCTTCTGAGATCTGATGGGATCGGATGCCACAGGGCTACCGCTGAAGGCTGTCTGCATCTTAATCTCTTCTTAATAAGAATACTAGTTACATCAGATTGAGGACCACCCATCTGACCTCATGTTAGCTTATTTTTTTCCTCTAAAGGCCTGATCTCCAAGTAATCACCTTTTGAGTTTAATACGTCCACATGTGGATGTTGCAAGAAACAGTTCAGCCCACATTCCCATTTTTATTCTTTGTGTGTCTTGGGAATTTCCTTTTACAATTTCTTACCTGAAACTAAGATTCTGTTGCTCCATCCTTATCATCTTTTTACCTCATGATCTCAAATCTATTGTGTAAACAACCTAAACTTATTTACTTATCATTCTAGGTACACATTGCATGTGAAGGAATTAAGATGCCATTATTTAGAGTCTTTGAAGCTTAGACTAGTCTTTAGGCATTCTAGTGAATTCTCTTGGAACTTTTAAATGCACATATAATGTTCTTCTAAGGAAATTATGACCATAATCAGACATACTGGTGTAAACTCCTTTTTGAGCACATATAAGTGCAAGAAAAGGAGTCTTTAATAGTTTTTAGGGAAGTTCTAAGCACTTCATTATCTTTCATCTGGAAGGCCTTGTAGATATCTGAGAAAGATATGATGCCTTATGGATTGGCCTGATTACCAGATGGAGGCTAGATGAAAAGCAATATTAAAAGTATCTCTCCTGTCTTACAAGAATGAAGCTATAATCACTAAGAAAATGGTAGAAAGCATATTATTAAGAATATGCAGACTATGTGTGATTGCCAGTGTTTGTTCCTCATCAACCTAAGAGAAGTGTTTGAGTCTTTTGCCAGGATGCCCACTTATTACCTGCCTGTGGTCTGTGTAGTTTCTGGCTGCCACCACAGCCTGGTTTTCCTTTGAAACTTGGCATCCTATGAGTTACATTGGAACTCCCAGGTGATCTTAATGCATCCAATTTTCCCCATTGTACTTCTCTTATCCTGTAATGTTGTGTTGATTCTAGTTGTCTTAACATGATCGGACATGGCCAGAATTATTATAATGGCTCCATTCAGTACATGAAGGCTTAAAATATGCCTGGTAAAAATGAGGAAAGCATGCAGGTCCTCATAGGAGCATAGTTATCAGTCTTTTCTTGAATAAAGTTTGAGAGGTGTTTGGGAATAATTCTTTCCAGGGCCTGAAGTGTTTGAAGTGTATTGTACATTTTTCTAAATGCAAGACTAATATTACATTCTATTAGAAAAAAGAGAAGGGATCTCTGTGGAGAAACTACTTAAAAGATTTAAAAAGACTTTCCTGAAATGTGATTTGGTGGTAAAGAAAGGAAAGCCATTCCCCACTTTCCAAAGTTCACCAGAAGTAAGGTGGGAAATAAAAAATCAAAATAAAATTGATTATACACAAAGATGTGTCCAATGATCATTGGAGAAAGCAATTACCAAAGGTACCACACAGAGAAGAAGTATTACAGTAAATACCACCAGATTCTTTTCCAAACTAGGTAAAAGTTACGTAGTTCTCATTGCTTATTAACCATATTCTTAGTGTTATTGTCCTTTAATTTAAAAACAAAAAATGTAAGAAATTGAGCCTCAGTGTATTCTTGGTAGCTCTATCCATTATTAGTCCAGCCAGAATGAGCTACAATAAAAGGAAGTTACACCTTGGAAAACAATTTATTTAGTACATCTTAATGCTACACAAAACTTTATTTGTTAATGCAGGCTATTATTTATGACTGGAAAGAAAGCAGAACAGGATACAGCCCTTCAGGGAGATGTTTAAATAAGAAATACCTTTCCAGATGATATCACATGCAAAAAGTACTCTGAAATCACAAGACATTAAAATTAATTAGGCTGAATCCATCACTTTGTTAGGTATAAATCTCTAAATTTACTGCAGTGCTAGAAAGTGTGATTCCTGAATCAGGAGAAAAGTGTGGTTCCTATTTCTTCTTATCTCTCATACTCTGTATTCTTAAGGCAGAAATATAGCTGAGAACCCTGGGAAAAAATAGTTATGATAATCTACATTGCAAACATATCAAACAAACATTCTTTAGTTTGCAACACCTTGTAAGTGCATCTCATTTTTGATGCAAAATGAATATTTTGTGCTGATACTAAGAAAAAGAATGTGCATAGAATAGGGATTTCATTATTACTTCCCACATGAGTCTTAGTCATAGAGATTGTTTAGCCAACAAGAAACTCAATCTCTGTTAGATATCTTGGCAAGGATGATATTAAAAATATTCAACAAGCAAAGGAAGACCTAGGCATAATCACAACCAAAGCTTTCTTGGGTCTTCTGCTGAGACAAGCCTTGATCCTTGCTGAGTCATTGAAAGAGGGGAAAGGGACAGGATGACCAGTGATAGGGGTATGTTTGAAGCAGTGACTTTTGCCATTTACTTAAGAACGTATTTTAACACTTTAATAATTGATGTAACTAGCTAGATGCACATCAGTTGATATTGACCCCATACGTGTAAACTTTACGATGGAAACTTTATTCCTAAAGTATCTCTTTCTATTATACTTGATCCTTAATGTCATGTAATCTGTCCTCTCTCTCTCTCACTCTCTCTCTCTCTCTCTCTCTCTCTCACACACACACACACACACACACAAACACACACACACATTACTGAAATATAGAGGCAAATAGAATCAACATGGATATATTTATTCATGATAGTCTATTGTTTGAGTGGAATTAAGAAGTTTTTCTGAGCTGGGCATGGTGGCACATACCTCTAATCTCAGTGACTTGGGAGACTGAGGTAGGAGGATGGCAAATTTGAGACCAGGTGCAGCCAGTGTAAATTACTGAGACCCCATCTCAAAATAAAAAATTAAAAGTGGGCTGGGAGTGCAGTGTCATGGTAGAGCACTTGCAAAGTATGTGTGAGGCCCTTGGGTTCAAGTACTGAAAAAAAAAAATCTGTGTTAGTAAGTGTATTAGTTTCCAAGGGATACCATGACAAAGATTCAGAAGAGTAGTTTACAAGACTAAGAATTAGTTGTATTATAGTATCACAGTTCTGAAAGTGGAAAATCTAAAACCAGGGTGTCAGCATTGCCATGCTCCCTCTGGAGGCTCTAGGGAAGGATGCTCTCTTATTTCTGTCTAATTTCCTGTGACTTACTAGAGTACTTTCGTCCCTCCTTGGTTTGTAGCCACAGCACTTCAGTGTCTACCTTATTGTCACATGGCTCCTGCCACGCAGTGTCTGTTTATATAAGGGAATGTGAGGCCCATTCCATTCCACTATAACTTCAACTCATAATAGGAAGGAAAAGCGCTGTAAACTAGATTAGGTCATTCTATTTGATGAGAATTCAATATGAGGAGCAGTCACTGCAACGTGTAGTACATACATTGGAGGGCACGTATAATGAGAGTTGCAGAACATCCATTTATATTTATCCTATCATATTTCTAATACAATATATTTTAAAATATATTTAATGTGTTATTATGGTAATAAATGTCTACATATTATAAATAGCTATATGTATATTATTGGTCTGGCTGGGGTTTAGCTCAATTGGTAGAGTGCTGCTCTGTGCTTCTGAGGCCTTAGGTTCTATCCCTAGAGCACTGCAAAACATGGGAAAAGGACCTGGTAGTCAGAAACAATCCCTCAAACAATCAACCATTGAAAACTCTATGAATATTAGGGCCTGGGGTTTGGCTCAATTGGTAGAGTGCTGCTCTGCACTCTGTGAGGTCCTGGGTTCAATCCTCAGCACTGCAAATACAGAAGGATGTGGCAATCCATTCCTAAAACAAACAGCCATTGAAAACCCTATGAATAGCAAAGAAACACTGACATAGTGCTGGGCCTGGCACAATGTTGGGAGTGTTTCTTTCTGGGCTGAGGTTTAGCTCAGTTGGTAGAGTGCTGTTCCACACTTTCTGAGGCCCAGCTCTGCAAAAATGGGAGAAGGATGTGTCAGTCCACTCCAGAAACAATCAGCCATTGAAAATGCTCTGAGGGTTACTGTAAGTCAGACATGACTTGATGGCACTCAGCAGCACCAACACTCACAGTAGAGAAGCACTGACATAGTGCCAAACATGGCACAGTTTTGAGGAGTTTTCATTCTATTGTATAAGGGGTCACTACAAGTTGGACCTGATTCAAAGCACCTAGCAAAACCAAGATATTATTGGGTGAGGGCTCAAAGTTTTATTGGTAGTCAGGGCAATGTCAGTAGAAAGGTTTCCATTTCTTGTTTGTTTGTTTGGTGGTCCTAAAGGGCTGAACCCAGGGCCTCCTGCATACTTTGTAAGTGCTCTGCCAGTGAGCTGCACCCCAAACCTCTTTTTTATTTTTAAATTTGAGTCAGTCTTGCTAAGTTACACAAGCTGTTTCTGCCCTCAAACTTGTGATCCTCCTGCCTTTGCTTCTTGAGTTGCTGGGATTACAGGCATGGGCCAGCACACCCAGCAGCAGAAAGATTTTCAAACTGTAACAGTACTAATAACAGTATAAAGTATTAATAACATCATATTTTCAGAGAAAAATCTCCATGTAGGAGTCTCACAGACTCAATTCAAACAATGAGATTATTAAGGCAAAATGAAAAACAAAAAACCAAAAAATCAAACAAAAACCCAATTACTAAATTTGTCCTAAATTTGAAAAATGTCTTCTTCCAAAGTAAGACATGAAACAGCAAATCTCAAGCTTAGGAGGCTTCAATGCAGGCAAAGGTAAAGGTAGGCTCTGGAGATGAACACATGTAGGAAAGCATTTAAAGAAGGAAGGGACGATTTGGATTCTTGATGGAGCCCCAGGAAACAATGAAGAGGAGATCTATGACTTGGTTTTATTTACGGCCAATACAAAGACACTTACTTTGTCTGTCAGGTGAGGAAAATTGTGAACTGCTATCTCTGGGATGCCACCAGAATATTTCTTTTCCATTTAGTATTGTCACCAAGCTTCTAGAACAAAGCAATAACAACTGTCAACCCTGAGTTATTCTCAAGCTATTGTCATATCTCAGATAGGCAGTGATGCTGAGTAATACACTATTTATCAGCAATGTCCTGGTAGATGAGTCTGGGAGATCAGAACTAGAGATGACTTTGAATATTCTGCATTTTTGTGGGGTGCAACAATATCGGGGTAAATTTTGAAAATTATTAGTCACTTTTTGATTTTTATCATTATTTCTGCATATTTGTGAGATTGTCTATCAGGGAATATCTTCTAATATCCATATTACATTTTTATTTTATAACTTCTTACCTCATTTCTCTTGTTTATATTAACTTTAGCTTCTATAGGCATTGCCTCGTGGTTTATACTTTAATCATTGAATATTGACATTCTATTTTTTCTTTCTGCTCAGTTTATTTTTGACTAATTGTATGGTTATTTGGCTGTCGGGTGATACTTTCTCATCATTACCCTGGAAGGTATCCTACAACCATGTTGCCTGTAAATGCTCAGAGGCAAAAGAATGTAAGCTCCCTTCCTTCCCATGTATAATACAGTTCTATTTCTGACAGATCTTCTAATATAAGTAGAATAAAATCTACTAGACGTGCAATCCACATCTTGTTCAATTAAAAATATGATTGGACTTTCAAGTTTTACATTCCTTTCCTGTGAAGACAGAAGAGGGCACAGAGGCTTCTGATTGGGTACTCATTGTGCTAGCAGGAGCTGCTCTCCATCCTTTATAATCACTTTCTCATAGATACTAAACTACACCCTGAGCATCTCAAAGGATTAAATACTGATCAAAGCCAGGTTTAGCTGTATTCTCTGGACAAGCTGATTCAATGAAGAAAAGCTGAGGCTCCGGGAGATATTTTAGAAAGAGAAATAAATCAACAATTAGTATTTAACAGCAGTAAAAACTGCTCAGTGTAATCAGACCTGATGTGTTAGGGGATTTGAGGTATTTGAAGTGATGGTGTAGGTAGAAAACTGTGTTCCAATTAGCAGGAGAGAGTGCTGAGGTGTGAGATATGTTGTTCTATTCCATTCCACTAAAGCCTAGATCCTTTCATAAAATAGAATATAATTTTGGGGTAATTATTATCAATGTTACAATTTTGTGTGTATTGATTTTAGGTGGGCTCAGTATTAGTGGCTCCTTGTTGTAGTCGATTGTGGCAATGCCAGTACTCTTTGCACAAACTGTGTTTTCTCTTCAACAACTTTGTTAATAATGTTCTTATTTAAGAAAATGATTTTCTTACTAATTTAGTAGTATTCTGTCTGGTCAGTATATGACCAGAAATGTCCCAGTGTGATGTTCTCTTCCTTTAGCTTTCAAAATATGTAACTTTCTACTTCTCTCTATATTTCCTTAAAAGCATAATTGGCCAGAAGAGGTTCCATTGTTTTTGTAGCCAGGATAATATACACTACTTCTCCATTTAGTTCAGTTGGTAGAGCGATGCTCTGCACTTTCAGAGGACCTGAGTTTGATCCCCAACACAGTAAAAGTGGGAGAAGGATGTGGCAGTCCACTCCCAAAACACATTCCTGAAATAATCAGCCATTGAAAACCCTCTGAGGGTTGACTATGAGTCAGACAGGACTCAAGTGCACGGGACCTACCAACAACAACAAGACCCTAGATAATAATATAAATTATAGCCATACTGACATAATTAGATAAAATATTAACAAATAATTCAGATTAATACATAAAATTCAGATCTTTGGAAAATACAGATTTGTGGTTTTGCCAAAGTGTCTAATTAATTATTATAATTTTCCAATTTCACATGTTCAGTAAGAACATGCCTTTGGAATGCTTTGAAAGCTGAATCCCCTGGTTACTAAACATGTAAATACTCATGAGTAAATACACAGTGTACTCTTATTTATAAGGAATGCTATCAGTAGACCAAGTAAGCTATAGTCAACTTTTCTACCCTGAGGATTCATTTTATTCTGCAGTTTGATTTTAAATTGCTACCTCTGGCCAGAGACTCATGAGTTATTGGTGCATTCTCTGCATTGTTAGTAAATTAGCGAAGCTCAAGGGAGGTAGACTGATGTCCCTAAGATGATGTGGCTATTAGAAACCTGCACTTCTCTTATACAACCAAAAGCATAATGAATAGATGAGTTGTGACTCTTTTGTACAGTTGTAAGACTACATCCATGAAAACCAGCAAAATGTGACATATGTAAGTCATGATGCAAAGACACTGAAACCACTATTAAAGATTAAAAAAACACCATTCCCTACACTGTTTGCTCAATATCAGGAATGATTATTTACTGTTAAACTCCAGTACCTATCACAGCGCTTGGTTCTCAGTTTGTACTCAATAAGTGTTTATTGAATGAGTAAATGTTTATACTTTTGTATCCAATTATGATAATCTTTTCACCATGTGTCTGTCAACTTCTCATGCTGTAAGGGCTTTTGTTGCTGTGATGCTGAAAGCTAAGCCACTGGTATCTCAGATACCAGTAGGCCCACTCATGGGGGACAGCTTTCAACTGAGCTTCCAGACTAGGATACACTAGGGAGAAGGATTCAGCAGCCCATTCTTGAAACAATTAGTCATTGAAAACCTTAGGAATAGCAGAGAAGCACCGTCAAAGATAGTGCTGGAAAATGAGACCCCCCCCAGGCTAAAAGGTGTTCAAGAAATGACTGGGGAAGAGTTGCCACCTCAAAGTGGAGTTAACCTTAAAGATGGGAATGAAGTAAAGCCCCTGGGACCACCTTTTGCTGATGGGGCACAACTCAAAATGAGAAGAAAAATAGTGGCTATAACAATAGGCTTAAATGTAAAAAGAAAATGTCCATGGCACAGTGTATGGTAGTGTTTTTTTCTGTTGTACATAAGGTTGCTATAAGTCAGAACTGATTCGTCAGCACCTAACAACAATGATAATCTTCATGATTTTGTAATTATGTCCAGGTTGATGATCATCTTTATCCCAGGACAATTTTCCATATGCTCATGTTTTTTTTTTTTATTTACCATCAAAATTTTTCCCTTTCATTGATCTTTGAAGTTCCTTGAATTGGTACCCTTAATATTGTTGTTGTTGTTGTTAGGTGCCGTCAAGTCGGTATCCAACTCATAGTGACCCTCATAGGGTTTTCAATGGCTGACTGTTTCGGGATTGCCTTGGGAGTGGATTGCCAGGCCCTTCTCCCATTTTTGCGGTGCTGGGAATTGAACTCGGGACCTCAGAGACTGCAGCACAGTGCTCTACCCACTGAGCTAAATCCCAGCCCACCCTTAATATTAGATATTATTTTATCCATTTTTTCAGAAAGGTGAAAAAATGAATTTTTTAGGATTTAAGACCAGTTGTGACTTAAAAGATGGATGTTGCAATTCAAATTGCTTGGTATAACTTGTAACTTAATGGGCCAATTTTCCTGAACAATGTGGATTTTAGTGAGTAGATTTCTTTAAAATAAGGACATTACATTCTTCATTATAGTGTTAAAAACACTGGGATAAAAGTTTATTTTCTATTTATATACTTGAGTTCATCTGAATTATTTTAATTGATATTTAAGAGGTGACCTGGGCTATCACAAAGCTTTTCTAATATATATGTGTATATATAAATATTATATATATATGTATATATATTATATATACATGTAGTACATATGGTAATTTGTGGGAATAGTTATAGAATGATTCTTCTTCAGTGAATCAACACTTTATCATAGTTCATATAAAATACATGATTTTAAGTAACATTATATGATATCACCTTTCTCTCATTCTAGCTGTTTATCTGAATGGTTGAAAATGAAAAAATGGAGAAGTCAACAAATTGATAACTTATTCATGGAACCTTCTAAATACCTCCAAGTGACTTTGGCAACATTTTTACTAAAAGCCCTTTGTACTGCCT